>BMAO01039053.1:0-18491 GCA_019973975.1 Trichonephila clavata | reverse complement strand
GGTCTAGTTTTGTGTATAGCGGCTCAGGAAGTCAAAAACAAGATGTCTCTGAGCCCAGGACTTCAAAAAGTCTAAAGACATCCCTGTCAATCAGTATGGTGGTACACCATCCAATTGGAGAATGAAGTTGTCAATATTGACCTGCAACTGTAGCATCAACCAAAGAGCTAGCATATCAAAAAAAGTGGCTACCGTGACATTTTGCTAAATTCAAAAACTATCTAGAACCTTTTCCACTGCAAACGCCGCCATTTTGGTTGTCTAGTCACATGATATGCACACGCACACACACATGCTATTGCCTACGTCACTTCCGTCAGGGGCGAGACACAAACTTTAAGAGTACATCTACCATACTGTTCGCTGAGGTGGCTCTTGTCTTTGATACTGTTTCACAGCATCTGGAAAGTGCAAACTTCTTTATGAAACACCCTGTAATAACGCAAAAAGTGATTAGTGGCACCACAAAGAGATTTTTTTTTGCTACCCGACAAGGCTGTTAGCATACTACACAGACAGGAAATGTCCTCTTTATTTGCATGCAACGTTTTTCTTGCTTTAAAATTAATTCAGAAAAATAAACATTGATAAAAGCTGACATTAACTTGCAAGCTACAATGAGAATTTCTACAAGCTATCTCACTCCTGATTCCTATAGAAAAGTGTGGTAGGATACATTTGCTTCTTTAAACTGATTTTACTGATAGCTACAGACAGGAAATTAGCACAATAAATAAATTGAACAAAACTGCTGTTATTTTATTTAACTTATATTTATTGATTTTTATGGTATAATTTATATCTTTTCTGAGATGCAAAGTTCCCTGATGAATGCAGTAACTTTTAAAAAAAAAGTTCGACCTTCTGGTATCTTCCTTTCGCTTCCACAATATGGTCCTTAAGCCCACCTATTCCCCATCTCTGATAAAGCATATACTATACAAAAAATTATACTTTTTGTGTTGTCTACATTGTCTCAGAAATGTATCAATTTTTTTAAAAATAGGATTAAAAAAATTCTTAAAAATTAAATTTAAATTCTTCAAAAATTAAACTGTTCTTATTATCTTTTTTATGTGTAATAATCCTAACACTACGAAATGTAGTCTACAAATTTAAAGCTACTACTTTATAAAACTTCGAGTAAAAAAATTATTATTATACATTTTAACAGTATGATACAATTACCTTAGGAATTTAATATTCTTGATTAATTAAACTGAAGAACCACTCTCGAAAACATACAAAAATTACGAAAATTTATGGCATCCGACTTCATTTGTGAGCGGAACCGTGATTTTTTTTAAATGCGTATAAACGAATATTTTTTTAATATTTAAGGTCACACTTAGAGTATAATAGATGTATAAAATTTTTTTAAGAATATTATTACAATTAAAAATGATTTAAATGCAATATTTTGGCAAAAAATGAACATAGAATTATTTATTTTACAAATATTCTTCTTCGATGGAAAATGCTTCTGTAATAATAATATTTGGCCTTTATATAGCTCAGAACTCTGTACATAGTCTGATCTAGGATTTTTGAAATATATATAATTAGATGTGGATTTATCCATATTTTAATACATCAGAATGGAGAAATATTCACAGAAAAACACTGAAAATTATTTGAATTGGTAGTAACTCTGAAAATAATGTGAATTTTTCAAAAGTCGTAGTTCAAGCCCTCTGGAGAAATCTTAGCTATTTATAAGCAAAATATTATTATTATAGAAGCATTTTTCATAAAAAGAAAATGTTCTGAAAAAAGGTAATTCTAAGTTCATTTCCTGCTAGAAATTTAATAAATTTCTAGCAAGTAATAACTTTTTATTACAATAATATTCTTAAAACAATTTTGTAAGTGACATTAAATATTAAAAAAAAATATTCGTTCGTAGGCTTTTGCAAAATAACGGTTCCGAACGTAATTGGATACCTTAAACATGCTTAGTTTTAAGTGCTTAGTAAATATATTTTAGTCTAAAATTGTGAAAATAATATAAAGAACTTTCAAAGTTGAGAACAGAATTGGCAATTTTCTGAAAGCTATATTTTCGTCTCATTTACATCCATTAAAATATGTAAAGTTATTTAAGAATTAATTTCTTGAAATTAATTTTAAATCCTGGACGAAAATCTCTAGTATAAGCTTACAACGTCGTGAAGTATTATTATCCAAATTTTAACCGAAAATGAGTGTACAGTAGAAGTGCCTACAGCTTCAACTACGCTAAAATGAGCGGGAAAATTATTAATGAATCTTCCACAGAGTGAAATATTAATTATGTTTAATGGTAGCAATTTGGGTGTTGTATGTAGAGAAAAGTGAGACTAAATTTAAATTATTTTACCTTCTTCGCAAATGTGATTGTTGTCTTGTAATTTAATTCCTGTTGGGCAATGCGCAGGAGTAACTAAGGAGTTCTCAGACACAAATGACTGCAGCCTCCGTTGTGACTCGCGCATTTGTTCTCTCCTGGAATTTAAATCAAGAATAATATAGTACAAGAATACTACAGTATTTTATTTAAAAATAAATAAATAAAAATTGAAATAAAATCAAAATGTTTTAAGAGAAATAGGGAAATCAGTATTTAAATATTAGGATGTATTTTTGAATGCATATAAACTCTTAACATATTAAAAATAAAATTATCACAATAAACTTTTTTAATAATTTATTGGTTGTTTTAGTATTCATAATCATAAAAATTGTGAGCTCAATTTAATAAAACTATTAGTATTTTACATTTTGCTTCCTGCTCCAAAACACTTCGCAATAATATCTAAATGTAATAATGTAAACCGACTTATTGATTACTTACTATGATTCACATGCACACACAAACTACAGCAATACCTCGACTTACGCGAATTAGGAGTTACGTGATTTCAAATTTCGTTGATTCATCTTTGTTTGAGCGCTATATAATTCGAATACTTTTACTCCCCTCTTCCTGTGTACTGTGTAGCTAATGTGCGTGTTCCGACGTATGATTCGGAATCGAGATTTGTCAAAATAATTTATTTTGTGTTACTTATTTCTTATCTACGGAGTGTGTGATTGTTGTTTAATGTTTTAATTGTTATATGGGTCGCCCATCCAATATAGTGGTTAGTGATCATGAGTGCAGTGCCGTAGGGCTTGGGTTTGAATCTCGGACAAGGCATAGATGTCTATAAATGTATAGTGCCTTTGCCGCAGGGGGAGGTACTCTAAATAGCCGTCGATCCGCAAATCCTCTCGTGAGGTAGGTGGAAGGGAATAGAGGGGGCTCACCACCTCCAGGGTGTTCACCTCAAAATCGGGGTGGAACAGAGCAAAATCATATTGCCACCTGCATGGTGCTCAAAGCTAAGGCTAACGACAGGTGTAAAAATCTAGCCCTTAGCCACGATGAATTTCGCAGACCTTGACCTGATGTTACTGTCGATCAGGTGGCATAAGTAACAACAATTTTTATATGTATGATATCTATGCAGGTTCGAACGACGGTTATGTCTTTCAAACGAAAAAGAACCCTTGGATCTAGAAACGAAGTTTTTAAACCTGTTAAACCAGAAGATCGAATGACAGTGTTAGGTATTTTACAAAAGGCCTCAGTGTAATTGATAAAGGTTTACAAACATTTTAAATATAGACTCCAATGAAAAGCATATTTTTGAAGAAAACAAGGAATAAAAAAAATACTAGAATGTGTGTGTGTGTGTGATGTAAGGAAATATTGCGGGAGAAGAAATATCTTTGAGCCGCGACAGATTACTTTTTTTAGATTTAATGAAACCATCTGCATCAAAATAACTTCAGTTTGGGATTTTGTGTAATTGTGTTACTTAAGATTTAATCAAACATTTTTTTTTCGTTTCCGGCTCCAACTAAAAATAATTTTTATGCATTTATATACAAAATTATACCCAGATTTACGCGGTTATCATGCAGTCCCATCTATCGCGTAAGTTCGGGGTACTACTGTACTTTTATGGGAGAGGATTACATTTTTAAAAAACACACGTAGACGCGCGCGATAGCTCGAGACGTAATCTTTAAGCTGAATATTGAAATCTCTACGTGTATGGAAGGAATTTGAATCCCCAAATCCAATCTTTCATCCCCAATGTTATGATTTTCTTTACATGAATTTTCAGTCTTGAGTTTTTGAAAAACAACTTGGAAAAAAAGCCTTTAATAAAACCCCTTTCTCCAACAAAAAAGTGTTGCCGCTGTAGCCAAGTGGTCAAGGTATCGGATCATGGCTAGCGTGTCATGAGTTAGAGGCCAGTTCCATTGAAGGATGCACGCTAAATCTGTCGAGAGCTCAAACGTCCTCTCGTTGGTGTGGTAGTTAGGAGATGGGTTGCCAGCTTAGGTGTCGTCTGCGTCACTTGACCATGGTTGAAAATTGTGCGGTCTGTCGCCAAAAAGCCCTCATGTAGCTGAACAGTGCGAATTTAATATTCACTCACCCAACAAAAAAGTGGAACATTTCGGATTTTATAAAGAATTAATTGCATCTAAACTGATATATTCAATATTGAAAACATCGTATGCAAATATTCATGTATAATTGGTTAGTGAGAGGAATAACCACGCATGCGAACTTTTATTGCAAATTATAAAATCACATAAGTATAGAGTGTGAATTTTAATTTTTTCACTCCTCTAGATAAATATATTTATAATTATTTTTTCCCTTAGGTTTATCATTTTCCTAGATCAGCTTTCTGACATTTACTACAACGATTGACATAAATTAATTGAGCGATATCATTTTTTTAAGGACATTGAAAAAGATTGACGTTTTTGAACAAGGGGAATAGTTAACCATTGCAGAAATAGTGTCTTGAATTTTTATATCATTCTTTTATTTATATATCAAGTCTTCCTGGTTTAAAATTATATTTAATAACATACAACATTCAATTTTGTCCGAAGTCGCATTTTACAACAGTGGAGCTATTAATTTGAAAATGAATTAATACCACGCATGACGCGCACCTAAACTTACAAATATTCGCCGTTTACCGCGCATCTTTTATTTTTTCTTTTTTTTTTTACGAAGAAATGAGAAATGCACATGTGTAATGCATGCTCTTATCTTTTGAAGTTTAGATGGGATGTGCGAATGGATAGTAAAAGCATGGAATGAAATTAAACCTGACAGAAATAAAAAGTCATATAGTATATCTAACACTTTTGATGGAACGAAACATGATTATTTACTTATGGATCACAGCAATATTGATGGTGAAAAAAATGAATTCGAATTCGAGGATGTGCATGGAAATATTACGGAAAAAGAATATTAGAAGGTTTGCATGCTATCCAGAAATGAAAGTTCATGAGGTGTGTCATCTCTTGTATTTAGATACATGTAAAAGTCTACTTTTTGATGCTCATCTCTTTATTTTTAAAGCTATCTTCTTACATCTAGAGTATAACACGCTGATTTTTTTATCTAATTTTTTGTATTAAAAGTGCACGTAATACGGCGGAATATATATATACAGTACTATATATACTTTTTTTAAAAAATGGTTTATACATTTACTATTTTAACAAAAAAAATAATTCGAGAAATTTTTTTAATGCAATTCAAAGCAAAGTATTCAATCCACACAAAATAAACACTGACTTACTATAGAATGTAATATTAAATATTGTTACAGCAAGCATCAATATTTATGTAGCCAAGATATAATTAATATTTTAATATACATTACATCAGTTATTTGAATTATGAGTATTTACACAATACCTGTATCATTCAACTGTATGAAATGCATATCCATTAAATTTGGTAGATTAGCACAAACATTGACCATACTTCTCCCAGTATGTTTGTTTACTCGGAGGATGGATCTTTCTGACCAATCAGTCCAGTAAATAAACCGATTCGTAACAGCAATCCCATATGGATGCGGCACATCACTGACCAAAACCCTTCGATGTTGACCATCCAAGTTACAGGCCTCTATCACCTAAATAATAATAATATTATTAAGTAAGTAAATATATGTATTTTAAAGAAAAAAATGTATTTATTCGTTAATATTTTTTAATAACTGTCCTATACCTAAAAATCCGTCCTAAAAATTCCTAAAAAAGGCGTCCTAAAAATTCATAATTTTTTTCAGATATTTTTTTTTTGTATACAAAAGATGGTATTTACGTATTAGAGTGACCATCGCCAACGTTCAAGATAACTCGCCAAGTTGGCGACCCAAATTTCGCATGTGTCGTATGCGCTGAATTAACAATCATTTCGTGCTTCGTTTTATATTATGTCGCCAATATGTTACGATAATACGTGAATACTCAAAAGACTACTAAGCTTAAGTAAATGCCGCAATGCATGTTATAAAGCAAATCTTGTCGATAAAAATTATGTTATTTACTGATAACAGAGATGTTATTGATTTGTTCCGTCTATAAAGCTTTAACTTTGTGTTATTGAAAAAAAAAATGCAAAACTTTAATAAAGTTTAATGTGTTTTGTCAACCCTGATTAACGAAAGAGGCTTTATATTTAAACTAATTTTTCATTACATTGCATTTGATATTAATTTTAGTATGTTTCAAAATGTATGTATGCACTAGTGTGATCTTAAAGTTTCGAAGAAGTAAAATGGTTTTCTTTCGTGGCAGATTAAATAGTACAAATTATCGCGGTTTAAGCAACTGGAGCAAATATAATAAGTTTTAATTGGAAAAAAACATTCGTCATTGATGTTGAAAGTGAACATTTTAGGGGTCGGCGTGTTTTTTTCCTTTTCTTCACAAGATATGTTGAAATAAGCTTTATATCCATTACTGTTTGTACCAGTGCCAATTTAAGCTCATTTCGGTCCCTGGCGCGGAAGATCTATAAGCCCTCTTGGCATTGGCGGATAGAATATTATAACCAGAAAATCTACTTAAGTTCAGCTTTTCCGGGCCAATGGGTGCCCGCTCCAAGCGCCCAGTGGATAAACTGGTACTAGTTTGGACCAATATTTCTGAAAACATTTGGCTTAAATGCTTCTCGTCATTCATCCACAGTTAAAAATTACAAAGATCATTGCCAATGACATTTGTGTAGTTTTGAATTGCAACATTAGTAAGAAATAATAAGCAGAGCAATCAGAAATACCCTATACATCAATACGAATAAATCAGTGACAATGTTTTGCATGTTTTACCATATATTATAATTTCATGTTTCATATACAATCGTATAGAATGTTATAGTGGAAGTACATAAAGGGCCATAAATCAAGGGAGGTAGAGGGCACTACTGTTGCGTAACAAATCTTGAATGAGCAGTGTATTGTCAGGAATTCATTTCTAAAGTGATTAATGTAAAAGGATTTCAGATATAATTATAGCCTCTCATGACTTGAATTTATAAACTTTGAACGCGAAATGCTACGCCGGGAACATATAATCTGAGGTATTTCTTCTCGCCTTAGACAATGTATCAATAACACTAGGTTTGAAATAACAGCAGAAATCATAGTAGAATGTACGCAAGCGTATGAATTAAAACACTGTACAATCAAATTTAATGTTGATGGAATATGGCAAGGGAAAATTGAATCAAATGTTTTTACTAATAATACGTCATCAGCAGCAATACTTTTTCTTGACTCGTGAATATATAAGTTGGACCCGAATATTGGATAAGCTTTGGGTTGTTAGCTGAATCATGATTCTGAAAGGTAAGAGCTGATGATTAAGTATAATGTAAACTTCACGAGGTCCTGGATCAACAAAAGAGTGTGGAAGCTGGTAATGGTTCCATAATAGTCTGGGTTGTTTTATATGGATGAGCTGCCCCCTCTGGTCAAACTGAACCACTAATTATTAAATGTGAATGATTATGCTAAGCCATTTGGAAACCATTTGCATCCCTTCATGGATTTAATGTACCCAAATAATGATGAAGTTTTCCAGGATGAAACTGTATCATGTATTCTGGCCAAAACAATTAAAAAACGTTTTAGACAATTTTAGGGAATAATTTGACCACTTAGATCACAAGGCATTAATGCCATCTAATTTGTTGTCGTTTCAAATCCCCTTGCAGCAGGAAGCCTACATCAAGTCAATTTGACCTTTCCTCAGAATAATGTCACAAACCAGGTCTTGATCTTTAAGCAACTGCACAAGGGAAATGCCCCAGCAATCCAGAAAATGAGCAGGAGAAGCAGAGAGAAAGCAGGGACAGGTAAAGAAAAACTTCACCCCCTGCACAAAGGTCATACCACGCAGGTGACCACTTCTATTGCGCACCAAGGACGTCTGAAGAACCCTAGATCTCTTGCCCATCGAATTTTCATGACATAATTAAAGTGTAAGTTCATACACATGATCCTCTCTTGGAATACTTTTGCAATTTGTAAAGATTTAAGTGGCAGCATGTACTGAATATTTCATTATTGAGGAAGTGGGAGGTGAAGGATTTTTGACAATGTTTTAAGCAATGATATATCGATATTGCATTTCGGCTGACAAAATAAAGATCCTCGACTACCGGACGTTTTTCAAGTGCTTTTGGCTCTTCAGTGTATATTTATATATAAGAAATAAATTTGCTATAGAAACAAAAGAAAAGGAAGAAACATACATGTCTTCTCGCGTCTGCCCACACCAGCTGTGCATTCTCTTTGTCAATAGTGAGACCATTCGGCCAACCCAAAGTGTCGGCGATGATGGTCATCCGATTTCCTCCATCCATCTCAGACCTTTCAATACGTGGCTTATTTCCCCAATCAGTCCAGTACATGTACCTAAATGGAGACTTTCGAATTATTTCAGCAACTCCAAATAGATATGCTATTTATATTTAATTTAGTGAAAATTATTTCATATATAGAAACAATAATTTATTTATCGAAGCAAAAGTCTTTCATAAAAATAATTCATGGTTTTCTAAATTAATCAGATTAGATTTTTTTAGTCAGTTCTTTCTCTGCGAAAAGCTTTACATAAATACAGTAATATTCAACAATAAATAAGAATTTAAATAATTTTAGAATACAAATCGTGCATTATTTTGTAAACAATACAAAACATAAAAATACATTTTAAATGCAAATTAAGCAAATGCCCGAAGAAAAATGTAAGTTAATATTAGTCAATGTTAGTAATTTGTCAAGATTTACTTGTCCAGCTTTGTTAAACGATAAGTACAAACAAAATTATTTATCTCTGTGTGTCCTAATTCCTAAAATAGAAAGAAATATTAATAAGGGAAGAATTAAGGCTCTAAATGTAAGTCTAAACAACATATGTGCATGGAAATAATTAATTTAAATGAATTGTTAGAACGCAACATACAATTTTTGAAAGGAAGTCGGAAGCGTGTGCAATAGATCATATTACACAATTCTTTCTCTTCTTTTCCGACAACTAGAGCTAGCTGACAGCGAAGATAGATAAATATTGTTTAAGTTTCTTTATTTATTGAAGGCAGCATGTTAGATAAGTCTACGGGGCGTTGTTATTCGGTTTGACAAGTGAATTTGTTATGATTGATGAATAGTGTTGTGAAAGTAACTGATTGTCTTTTCTAAGTATGAGTAATAGGTCCAGAGGAAATGTAAGTACTCTAGCCAAGTTCTTTTGTGTACTCTGGGGGAGGGTCAGTAAGCGCCGTTTATTTTGGAGAATATTGTAGACAACGTATAACTTTGGTCATTGAAACTAGAAATTACTTTTGGAAGGAGCAAAAATATTATATTTAATATAATAAATAGTAACAAATAAAAGCCGCAAGTGATTAAAGACTAATTTTTCTAAACAGAGTATTTTCTTACATATTATTCCTGGATAAATAACTACATTGTCAATACATAAGGACAAATTGTTGTTTTGTTGATTAAAGATACTATTCACGTAATAAAAAATTATGTATAAATGAAGTTAAAATTTTATATAATATTGTTGTTGAGTCACTTGACAAAAATCAGGAAAATAAATCCATTTACACTCACCAAAGATTAGTACTCTTCAAAATCATAAACAAAATATTTAAAGCAGGACAATCACCAAAAGCTAAAAACATGCAAAGGTTACACGATGAAAACCATAAGAATCGAAAACACAAAAGTCTAGAAACCAAGCAATCTTATTATTAGGATGTGAGTCTGTCGGCCATCCAATACAGATGGCAAACATTTTTCTATGTTTCAACTTAGAATCAAGGCCGGGACAGACGATCAAGTGCTATATATGCATAGTGAATGTTTTACAAATAAGGAATTGGCTTTTTGTCAGTATGCCTGTTCTGCTGTTGTGTTAGGAGAAGTGGACATGCCCTGTTTATAATCTGAAATTAGCCACGGCCTCTTTACTCTATGGCTAAACACATTCCAAGCATCCTCAATATTCTCTCCAGAGTCTATCCTTCGACTTAAATGATAGTTTTCTGGGTTGAAAAGACGATGCTATAGTCTATTTAGAATGAAGAAGAGTGTGGAAGATTCAGTTTTTAGATTTTAAAATAGACACAGCTAAAAGGACAGCATAAATGTTTGTATAGTTTAAAAATGTTTGAAAAATTCGAGAGAAAATAGTATTAATTCTTAAGAACATATTTTTATATGGAAGTTAATACTAATGCCATGATGCTCAAAGACTCTAAGCTTAAATATTTATAAAACATGTCCTTAATATTTTGCAAGAAGGGATATCAGGGGTATGCATTCAAAACTAAAAATGCAGCAAAAAGTTGTTTTTCAAATTTAATAAAAATTGAGTCAAATGTATGTTGTTTAATAATGTTTACACAGAAGTTCAAAAAATATTTAAATGCCAAAGTAATTTTGAGTGAAAACACACACACACACAAACATTTCATATTAAATGCCGTACAGTTTAAAGAACGTCATCTTAAAAAAGTATGGATTCTTTAAAAAAAATCAGAATTTTCTGTAAGAAACACATTTTCAATGTATTTTTAAAAATATTAATAATTTTATTTTCCGAAAATGCATACAATTCCTTACGAAAATTCCAAATCTTCAGAGAGACAATCAATACTTCAGTGAAATCTTTATCTTAAAATGAAACGACTCGTAAATAGTAACAGTAGGGAAAATGAAACATTTAATTATAAACACTGCAACACACGAACTTAGATAATATCTTTACCTATGGACTGAATGAAAAGGACAATTGTTTGATTATCAATTAGATCCCGAAAGAAAAAAAATGCATTCAAACATAGAATATTAACCCTTACAGAACCATAAGGTTGCTAAGAGTACTTATTAGTATCATATTGACTGTTTAAGCTTATTTGACGTAAAATTAATAAAATCC
Source organism: Trichonephila clavata (assembly GCA_019973975.1). Classification (NCBI taxonomy): domain Eukaryota; kingdom Metazoa; phylum Arthropoda; class Arachnida; order Araneae; family Nephilidae; genus Trichonephila; species Trichonephila clavata. Next base: position 7,178 of record BMAO01039053.1, on the reverse strand, counting down.
ATGCGAAAAATGCATAACAAAATGTGTGTTTTGGGATCAATGTGACAATGAAGTTTGAATCAGCGTGTTTATATTACTAGGCATCTGTTTTTCAGTTGTTCAATTATACTTTACCTTTGTACAAAAGTCTACTTTCTGAATAAACACAAACCATGCGAAAACACACTAATGTATGATACAGGACTCAAAAAACTGAAATAAGTGATACGAACACAAGGCACCAATTGATTTAATAATTTTTTTTTCTAAATGTTCCTGTTTACATAACAGGACAGTCGTTCTATAACGTGGTAATGAACTGCGACCATCACTAGTTTTAAAAAGGGAGGAAATGTTACCTTTAATCGTGAATAGTATTTAAGAACTAACTTTTTCAAATACAGTGAAAATCGTCAACACGGAATTGAAGGGACATAAACATTTTTTCGAGTTAAAAGAATTCCGTGCTAAAGTGTATATTGCAAATATATATTCAACAATACATTTTAATTACATAGATATGTATATATGTCTGCATTTAATAAAATTCAAAGACACAAAATGAAATTTAATACCAAATTTTCAAATTTTGTGCTAAGCAAAGCATTTATTGAGTTTTTAAAAAGTAATCAGATATTTTTCTTTGTATTATCTTTTTTAGTATCAAATTGTCAAGAAATTGTTCGATGTCATCCTCATTTACTGCAATGAATTCTAGTGATGCAGTAGAACAGTTCTCTCTCTCTCTCTCTCTCTCAATAATACAGAATTTTTTTCCAAACATTTCATTAAGTGTAGGCTCAGTTTAAATATCATCCCTCTCCGAGAAGGTAAATCGTTTCGTGTTAAAGTATCCGACTGGTTGCGACAACTTTTTTTTTAAAAAAAAGGAGATATGGGGATTTTTTTTGTTATTTTTAGATTTGTTTAGTGCATTTTAAGAAAAATATGTTAAAATTAAGAAGAGAAAAAGAAATTGTTAACACGAAAAAAATGGGAAAAATTAGGTAAAAATTGATAAAAAAATAGCATAAACGCAGTCCATTCTGTACCAAAGGTTTATGAACAAAATCTCAATTTTTTCAATCTGATGTGTTGCTCTATTATTCATTTTTGAAATGACCTTCAGGATAAGGGATATTTTCTTTTTTACAAAAACTAGAGCACTTTATCTCAGTTATTATATGAAATTGCTTAAATAAACAGTGATTCTATTCATATAATCGACTGTAAATTTTGTAATAAAACAGTGATTGATAAATCTGAAGGTTAAAACAATTCTACTATTATACAGAACTTACAGAAAAAATTTCAATTAATTATGTTCAAAACTTTTTTAGCAATCGCTGACCCCGTTTGATTATTTTCAAAAAATCTCATTTCGAGTAAAACGTGTTTTAAAGTATGATATCTTGGTTAAAGTAAAGGCATCTGCTTTTACTAAAACATTTGTGGTTTTTGTTCTAGCGAACGGAAAAGGATAAAATTTGGTATTTTTATAAAACTAATAAGATGGCCCATAAAATAAAATCATTAAAAAATTTGTGTCAATTTTTTGCAAAATTCACAATTTTAGGGTAGTAAAGGGTAGTACCTTAAGAGAAAAAGTACTTGAAAATACATAGTAGTTTGTCCGGACCGTTGTATTATTTCGTGTTAAGCAATATTTCATCTTTAGTATTTTCACTGTATTTAAAACTTTATATTAAGTTATGGAAAACATTATTAATATTTTCTCTATAATAATCTATTTTATTTTCAAAAGAAAAATGCGTAACATTTCCAACTAAACATTTTCCAAAGTTTTGCGAAAGATAAATAAATCTTTTGCACATTCTCAATCCTTAAAATGAAATAACCAGTAAATAGTTACATTTACGAAAGTGAAACATTTAATTCCATAATGCTGCAAGCAAAGGATTTTAATAATAACTATCTTATCTCTGAATAAAACGAGCGATAAATTAATGAATCGAAAAGTTAATTGCGCGTCTGCAATGTTTACCTCTTTGTGAATTCAACCTACTAGAAGAATGCCACCGGATATTTTGAAATATTCTGTTTCGAATCAAATACTAATGCTACTAATCGTCCGGTGAGATTGCAAAGCGAAGTATTGCTTCTGTACGAACTCTTAACTTTTATTTGATTCTATGATAAATCCCTAATGAATTTGCCCACGGTAAGCTCCAATGAACAGCTGCTTCCTTCTCTGTATTTAGAAGATTACAATTTGTCTTCATTAAGAGATGCTTCCGTCATCAAGCGTTGTTGAATAAGGGAATGAAGATTTATTTACTTATGATCATTTTTGGAAGTACAACAAAATGGAAAGTATGCAGATTCTATTATTCCAATACCCTTGGATATTGCAGGATATCATTCCATCAATTTGCATACAAATTCCCTGCGGCATGATTGATTTATCAGGGGCTAGGTGGTTGGATTCTTAGAATAAAAAGCTTTATTCTATCTGTGAGAGTATATGATTAGAATTTAGATTTGTATATATTGATTATAAGATCTTTTTATTAGTAATGAGTAACTTTTAAGGGTTACTCTATAATAGTTAAAAAATATATAAGTTTCATGAATTTGTACAAATTTTCCTTTATTCGCTTGGAATCATTTGCAGTATCATAAAAAGTAAGAATGAAGCTATTTTATTTTTGTAAAATGTATATTCAGATTTGGAAAACAATTAATAATTTCGGTTATTTCCACAGCATTGTTTGTACCACATGTAGTTGTGTCAGAAATAAATACTGTGTGTGAATTAGAAATATATATATAGGTATATATATATTAGGTTATCAAGTATGAAATGGGCAAAGATAGAAAGCCCATAACCTCATTTAGAAGCCGTATTTTGGCCTAATTTTTTTTCGTTTGAAAGTACATTGTTTCCTCTTTTTAACGATATCTCAGTTTGAAAAAATTAACAGATCATCTCAAAATCTTAGTTTTTATTGAAAAAAAGTCGAATTCCAATATGTGCGTTTTTTGCTCAATTTCATATACTTGACACAACCTAATATATAATATATATATATATATATTCCTTAAGATTAAATTTTAATCTCTCAATAGGTAGAATCTGTTTATCTAACCCCGTAAGTGCCACTAGTATGTATATATGTCTTGCTAACCAGTATATTGAGTGCCTCGGACGTATATATTCGTCTTTCCGAAATACGAATTTTTTTTTGCGCTGCTATCAGTAAAAATATTCCGAAGACTTAGGAAAGCAATAAGTGTCCTTGACAATGCTTGCAAATGATTTGTCTAATAATCAGAGAAAAATTTGCTTATTTCTGCAAATTTATTTCCTTTCAAAATCCACCACATACGCGTGTCAATGTGAAAACGGTGGCACTGGAGAGCGAATCACGTAACTTTTTATCGGCAGTTAAGAGGTTAACGTCTACTGCTATTTGAGTATGGAATATTTATAATTCTGAACACAAATAAAACTAACCATCTTCTTTCTATTTCTTAAAAAAAAACGTAGGATTTGAAAACAACTTTTACTACAATTTTCAAACCTAATTCATTTTAAAGAATCCGTAACATCCAAAAGATATAAGCGCATTGTCTTTAAAATAAAAATTTCTCACTGTAGCAATAGTGAGGCTTTTCTTTAATTTTTAAAATAGGAAGTAATTCTTGCAACTATATACTTAGTTCTTTTTTTTTAAAAGTTTCTATTTACAATCATTTAAACAATATTAATGCTATTATATAAATTTTCTTTCTGAACGCTGTTGATTCTAATTGTACGTATCAATTCGTACATGCTTTTATTTAGTAAAATTAAACTTTTATTAACAAACGAAAATTTGAATAAAATATTAATTTAAAACGTAATTTGAAATATTTTCAGTTGCCATATATAGGATGAATTATCAAAATTTGTAACAAGCTCATAGAAATAAACATGTTTTTTTATCCATATTCTAATAATTTTCTATATTTAATTGGCTTTGTAGTTGTTAAAACAAGGTTTCTCAGTTTTTGCTTTTTTTCATTGATAAGACTAAGAAATATCTCGCACTTTACAAAATTACAGTGTTTCATTTTATAATAATATGTAGATCAATAAAAACATGATTATCAATTAGATATCATTCTATACGAATAACAATATAATTTCAGAAAAAATAACAGTTTAAATATTTGAAAGGTTAATAAACACATTTTCCAGTTCCTTAAGAATACTTATTCATTTAAACTTTTCAGTTGAATTTTAACTATCACAACATAATATCGAGAAAATAAATTTCTTTATTTGCCTTGTATTTTAAATTTCAAGAAAAAAAAAAGAAAAAAAAAGGATTAAAAAAAACAAATTTATATTAAATATAATAAATATTTTATTTCTCTCTAACAACAAAGTATCTAAAGAAGTCTTAAATCAAAAATGAAGATGTGAGAAATGAGGTTTCAATTATTTATAACTCGCCATTTGAAAAAAACATGATAGAAAAAAAATAAACGCTCTGTGATCACGAAAACTCACACATATAAGCATTATACTTTATCGCGTAAGTCTTTTACTGTAAAAAAAAGTTTGTTCACATTTATTGCTTTTTTATTGATAAAAAAAGCTGATCTTTTCCGAATAAATTTAATTGTCATTTTTCTCATATATCTCCGATAGTTCAAATATTTTTCTCTCATTTTTAAGTTACACTAAGTCCAATAAAGCAAACATAATATTTTTTTTTATAAAAGTATAAAAAATTTTACCTAATAATTTGAGATTGAGCGTATAATTTAAATGAAAAATAAGAGACGAGCTGATTTGAAGTTCATTTAGTGATGATAGGAGGCAATTCAAAAGCCCTTAAAAAATGCATAATATTAAAACACTAAATTAAGTTTACATTCCATTAGAGGAAAAATATTTCATAAAATTACTTCAGAAGCTGATTAATTTTGACGAGAGTAAATACACTGAACAGTAATTTATAACGAGTACACATTTTAGCAAATTAATTATATGTACGTTGCAATGCCCTTTTTGTTTTTTTCACAAATTATTTTTTTTGAAATATGATGGGTATATTAGTCAGCTATTGGAACACAAATTTAATTTTAACAATGTTGAATGTTATAAAAAACATTCGAATAGGCTTAATGAAAAAAATATGGTTTAATGGATATGAAATAATAACAAGCATTAAAGCTAAAAAGTGTTTTGAAGTAGGAAAAGATGCATTATTAAAAATACTTAGACTGAAAGAAAACTGAACGGGGTTTGGCTTTTGATACAGAAATTATTTACTTAATTAGCGATCGATATAAGAAAAAATTATTTATTAGGGCTATTTATTTGTAGAGTATATTATTATTTCCATTATGTGCTAAAAAATAATATATTAAAATTTTATCTATATTATTTTATATTTGTTAGAAGTTAATGCAGTTTCAGAGAATAATCTATTGAGAATATTTTTCTATGTAATCGCTCTTTCTACGTATATATTATAAATGAATTCTGTCATTCTTCGATTAATATCTAGATGTGATGAAAGTTAACATATTTTAAGATCCATAGTTATATTTCTTGAAAATGCAAACGATTTTTTTTAAGATTTCATTCAAAACTCCATAGTAATCAAATGCATTTGGAAGTATATTATACAAATATACCTGGTATATGTATAAAAATATGAAAAAATAAATTTAAAATGTCCATATAAAGTAAAAAAGTTGAATTATAAAAAATATGCACATATATAATTATGTGTGCATATTGCATACGAAATGCGAATCTAAAATTCTTCTTAATTAGCTGTAATCGGAATCGAACTGATAATCTATTCTTAAGTTGCTATCTAAATATGCATTCTGTAAATGTCCATACATTTCTTTTTATATTGTGTCCAAATAAGGAATACATTAGTTATTACATAAAATCTAAACTTGCATTTTGAAATAAAGGATTATGATGATATTATAAGCAAATAAAACCATTATTTTTGTTTGTCAGTATTCAATGTGTATGTATTTATTGGTCATAGTCTATGTCTTTTTACTTCGTTTTGTGAGTCGGTAAAGTCTGAACAGTTTTTGTAATTGAAATAATACTTTCTTTGATACGCTATGAACTGAAGTTATTACCTATAGGAAGAAATTCGAAGAAATTAAAATTCGAAGTATTATGCAGCCATTAATACTCTGAAAAGTATGCATAAACATAATGATAACTTAATTCTATTATATGATAGTTATCTATAACTAAAAATATTTGAATTTATTTACTTACTAGTATTTAACAAGTATGTTATCACCGTATCATACATTCGCACTTCCTTAATAGAAACTATTTAAGTGCTAACGCAGCCTGAACAAACAATGAATTCATCCAACTGTGAACAATAAGTTATACGAATATGCCCTTCTCCGATTTCCACAACATGCTTTGAGAGGATTCGTAAGATCAGGTTAATTCCACATAAGACGGCAATTTCTGAATTTATACTTAATGATCTTTGAGAATTAATTTCCAAATTGAAACCCCTTGCCTACGGTAACGTGGATCTCCTAAAGAAATATCGGGCTGTATAGTGAAAGCAGTGCCTTACAATTTGATTTTGATTTATAAAAAATTTCGAACTTAAAAGTACATTTTTTCTCCATCTGACTATTCTATAATATTTACGTTGCTCATATTTCTACTATGTATTACATTTTCGGCTAAGCCAGAGCTTCTCAAACTTTCAATATTTGCTATACCCAACATTCAATCATAATTTTCATCACGCCCCCCCCTACATACAATAATAATGTATTGATTTCAATAATAATATACTTTTACGTATTAAATACTATTTTAGATACTAAGATTACAATACTATTTAACGTCTTAAGTGCCACCACTTATATAAACGCCTCCCTCACCAAAGTGTTAATCTCCCTGGACGTATATACGTCTTTCCGATATACGATCTTTTCTGTATCTTCATCACTTGGTCGAGGTTCAAAATTACTCGGTTTGTCACGAATAGTCAAGGCATATTTACACAGTGCAACGTTACAAAATAAAATACACAACATGTATTTACAAAAAATGTAAGACTCTCTCTTTACTTGAAATCTTAAAGTAGAATCTTAGACTCAGTACTCTCTTATTAGGTAGAAAGTTTATCCAATATTAATACATTGGTTCCGTAAAAAAAGAATACATACTTCTA
>BMAO01039052.1:0-17190 GCA_019973975.1 Trichonephila clavata | reverse complement strand
TTTCATTGTTCCCTAATTTTCTTATTTTGCTATTCATTCTGCTTTGACTCAATAGGCCTCTATCGTGCTGCTTTTGACGTAAATGTAATCAGTCTAATTCAATTTGGCACTTACGGCAAAAAATCAATATGATATGAATACTTCTCCACCAATAATTTTCGTCAAAAAGCAGAACACCTTTAATTCGCCTTTAACTAAGATTGTTAAACATCATAAACTGAGATTTTTTCCATAGCAAATATCTTAGCTGATTGAATACTTATCAAGGGGAAATAACCCTTAAAAATAACGCATCCACTTTTCTTATAAGAAAAGTGGATGCTTTATTTTTAAGTGCGTTATTTAGAAGTGTTTCCATAAATGGAAACACTTCTAATATTCACAGATATTGAAAATCAATAAAACATTTTTACTCTTTCAAAATTTGTTTTTAAATTTCAGTAAAAAAAGAACTTTTTGTAGACCATACTGATATTGGTAACAGGATATTTAGGTTTAAAAAGAATTGATATTTTAATAGATTCCAAATGTAGTTGTGTAGTTCAATGTGCACTCTCCTGGCAAATTTTGTATTACATTTAACAAGATTAATTACATATTACAAGACGGCCGCGGTGGCCGAGTGGTCTAGGCATCGGATCATGGCAAGCATGTCAGGAGTTCAATCCTAGTACCACAGAAGACCCGCCGTGTAGGGGAGCGATGCACGTTAAATCTGTCAAGAGCTCAAACGTTCTCCCGTGTTGTGGAGTGGTAGTTAGGAGAGGGGTGCCAGCTCAGGTGTCGTCCGCGTCACTTGACCATGGTTCAAAATTTCGCGGACCGTCGCCAAAAGCCCTCGTGTTGCTAATCAGTGCGACGTTAATATTCACTCACTCACTCACATATTACAAGACTAAGGAGAGATTATCCTATAAATTAGCACTTATCAATTTCTAAACATTTATTTTCATCAAAATGCTATTAATATAATATTTCAGGTGCCATTGCAAGCAATAAGGCTGTTTCAAAAGTTACTAATATCTTGCTTTCAATTTCATAATCACAATATCTTGCCAAATCCGAAAGCCCCTCCCCCTTCTAATCACCACGCTTAGAAAAAAACGCATTAAAAGGAAATATCTACATCCTATTGACATAAAGATAGAAAAGAACTGTTTTTAGCTAAAAACCACCCGTAAGGTGTTTATGGAGTTACTCATGTTTCGAATATTATAGATTTTGTGAAAAGAACGAATAATTTTTAAGAAAATATTACTTCTTTAAAACTTTGACAACAATGAACAAGACCCAAATATTATTTATGCTTTACAAACGGCTTATCAATATTGAACAGTTTGGCACAGTGCTTCTCAAACTCTGAATGTCAGCGACCCAATATTCAGTCATGATTTTCATCGTGCCCTCCCCCCTCCTCACAATAACAATGTATCAACACAAAACTTGGACGCCAAAGCTACAGCACGACTTGAACCTCTAACGTGCCCCGACATACACTGGTGTCCAAAAGTTAAGCATAAATCGTAACATGCGAAAAACATGGAGTAAATTTCGTAAAATTATTCCAAATTTCTTGCGAATATTAATTGGGTGAAGAAGAAACATTGGGTTTATGCAAAACTTTTCAGTCGACTACGTCCTGCGCGAAACACCGGTGCATGTCGGAACGCGGAGAAACCGATTCACACATCATAGGCAGTTCAGACAAGTTTCGTGCAACTGCTATGCGAAGGAACGCTGTTAAACATCAAACAAGATGAATGATTGTACAAGACACCAATTGGACATGTTTACGAAAGGAAGAATCGTTGGAATGCTGGAATCCTCCCGATCATAAACCGAAGTGTCTCGAATTCTGAATGTGAACCAGTCTGTGATCTCAAGACTGTGGCAGAGGTTTCAAAGAACGGGAGATGTTACCAGACAAACAGTATCAAGTCGACCAAGAGTCACAAGCCCTCGCCAGACCGATATCTGGTAATAAGTGTGCTACATCAGAGGGGCAGTACTGCCAGAGCACTGGGTTCGGCACTCACAGTCGCCACAGGAATACGAATTCGAGACAAACTGTTTACAGGAGACTCAATCATGCTGGCCTGTATGCCAGAAGACCAGTAGTTTGCATTCCTCTCACGTCTGCGCATAAATGCGCTCGTTTGAACTGAGTTTGAAGCATCAACATTGGACTGTGGGAGAGTGGGCCAATGTGATGTTCAGTGACGAGTCCGGGTTTAGTCTGAGTAGTGATTCTCGGCGGGTAACGATATGGAGAGAACGTGGGAAACGTTTTGAACCAAGAAACATAACGGAAGACATTATTTTCCATCAAGGAGTAATGGTATGGGCAGGCATCATGATGGACGGTCACACAGACCTCCATTTCTTTGACACGTGGTCTGTGACTGCTTAGTGATACAGAGACGAAGTTCTTGAGCTTATGTTCGCTTGTTCGAGTGTTGTTGGTCCTGACTTCATATTCATGGATGATAATGAGCCATGTCACCGAGCGGTGCTGATTGATGACTTCCTTGAAACGGAAAACATCCAGCGCATGTCGTGGCCTGCGAACTCCCCTGATTTAAATCCTATCGAGCATGTATGGGATATGCTCGGGAGACAAATTGCAGCCCTTTCGCACCCACCAAGCTCCGTTACGTAACTGAAGAGAGCTCTCCAAGAAGCGTGGAACCGTTTGAGCCCACAACTCATTCATCATCTCATAGCAAGTATGGTAAATCGCTGTGCTGTCAGAGGTGCCCACACGCCTTATTAAACTGCAGCATCAGTATTTTATTTAATGTTTTCTTTCATTTTTCTTTAAAGTGTGAATCCTTGCTATGCTCAGTTTTCTTTCAAACTGCTGCTTTGGATAATAAAATAATTATTATCATTCTTTTGATTTGCTTCCTTATTTTACAACCATTTTACACTCGCATATCACGTTTCCCGCCATTCTGATTTACAGTTCCTTCTTTATTCACATAAATTATCAATTATGCTTAACTTTTAGACACCAGTGTATATAAACGTCTCGCTAACCAAACAATAATAACCCCGGACGTATATATACGTCTTTCCGAAGTACGATCCTTTCTGTGCATTGCTATCCATAAATTATTCTGAAGACTTTGGAATGCAATAAAAGGACATTGACAGTGTTTGTGAAACATTTACTTATTTCAAAGGATTTGCTTATTTATTCCTTTTCTCCGCCACCCTCATACATCACATACGTGCGCCTACGTGCAAAATGTGGCATTGGGTAGCGATTTGCGTAACTTTTAACAGGTAGTTAAGGGATTAATTTTATCCTTACAAATTATCAGAATAAATAATAACTTTTGGATACCATTTTTTATACGAAAAGCCCATGGGGTCTTTGGTGTTTTTAAACTTGTGCTTAACTTAGGATTTTTAAATTAATTATGATATACATTGTGTAGTACTGATACATTTTTATCAGTTTATTACATCAGTGTAAATTTTTTTTTCTTATTATATCGGAATGTATTTCTTTACTTTTGATAAATTATAATTTTTCAAACATTTTTTTGTTTTTGGCTTTTTAATGTGCTCGCGCCCCTCGGAGAGTTATCACGCCTCCTGGGGGAGCGCCCCACAGTTCGAGAAACGCTGGTTTAGAATTTTTTGTGTTAATATGATTTTAAACCTGATTACGCAACTTGTGTAATATTCATTGTTTCTGAGTTAAAAAAATATTTAATTTTTTTGCCGAAAATATGGTGTTTAGTAAAATTATTACTGTTTGTAATAATTATTTTAAATTTTTGCTATAATTTCGATATTTTATCAGTGATGTTATTTTTTTGTCAAAACTCAAACTAGTGAATGTGCATTAGAATTCTGTTTCCCTTTATGAGCTAATATTCTGGTAGTAACTTTCTTCATTCGTATCTTTTTAAATAATAACAATAAAATTATTATTAGTTAAGAGCTAAAAATATACGAATATTAAGTTACTCCTTTTTTCCCGTGGTTTTTCAGCAGCTTCTCAATGATTCTTTTAGTTAAATGTCTTTTGATAAAATTAAGGGTTTCATTGCGTTTATTCTAAGTACCTAAAAAAGGAAATAACAAATTTCTTTAATTATACTATCATGCATTTTCAACTTAATATAAAAACTAAAGGAAACACCTTTCATAAAATTTTTAAATGGATTTACCCTGGTCACAATTTTATATTCTAGTCATGCTGGCAAGCGCTGTTTCGTTGTAAAATTCAATTTTACCACAACAGTGTATCACTGCAAAGAAAATAACATATAGAGCTTATTTCATTGCACAGTAAAAAAAACACAATACTCTTAAGCTAAAGTGAAAAGCAGAATACTCTGAAGCCATAGCAAAACTTAATGAGATCGAATCTAGAGGGAAAACAGAGGTAACAAGAGACGGATAAATTATTCGTATAAACTGATCACGTGATTATTTTAAAATAGTTGCTATTGCTTCCACGAACTCTTCCTTTTAAATCCTTTTTTCCATTATTAAGGCTACACAGTACTCGTCTTAAAAAAAAAAAAAGAAGTTTTTCGGAAAAAGTAATTTATGTTTTACTTTCAGATTATATTACTAAGTTGATTCTGAAAGTAAAAAGTTAATTTGTGACCAACATTATTTTACAATTTAAAAAACTTAAGAATTCGTGAAGTTTTTCAAACTTTTATAAAATGCTCAATTTTTAAAATTCTTTAGTCATTTTAAATGACTTATGTTTCTTGGATTGTTGTGAACAAAAGTTATTATGGATTCCCTTGTTGGTTTTTAATAACGTAGCGGCATTTTCATAAGCCAGTAACAGCCCACAAACAGGAACGATCACTTTTGTCTGGTACTGGGTCTCTCAACCTGTGGGGCGCGCCCCCCTAGGAGGCGTAATAACCCTACGTGGTAGGCGCGAGTATATCGAAAATAATTGATTAAAAAATATTATTAATTTACTGAGGAAGGAAAACAAAGTACATTCTGACATAATAAAAAATAAAATACACATTTACTTATATAATATATCAGAACTGCAAAATGTATTTGATTATTAATTTAACAATACTGAGTCAAGAAAATGTTTAAAAATTACTGCGATCCCATGGGCTTGTCATACATAAAATTATACTGATTTTGATCATTTGTATGGTTTATAATAAAGTATTAAAGCTTTAGATTCAAAGTGCATTATTATTGAATTCAATGCCTTGGTATTGTACGGAGCGGGGAGATGAAAATTATGATTGCAAATTGGGTCGCAAATATTGAAAGTTTGAGAATCACTGGTCTAGTGGTTATGTCATACGGCTACGAATCCGAGCGTCATGGTTCTGTCCTGAGGAGTGGCCGCGGTAGCCAAGTGGTCTAGGCATCGGATCGTGGCTAGCATGTCAGGAGTTCGATCCCAGTACCACTGTAGACCCGCCGTGTAGGGCCGCGATGCACGTAAAATCTGTCGAGAGCTCAAACGTCCTCCCGTTGGTGTAGTAGTTAGGAGAGGGGGGTGCCAGCTCAGGTGTCGTCCGCGTCGCTTGACCATGGTTCAAAATTAGGCGGACTGTCCCCAAAAGCCCTCGTGTAGCTGAACAGTGGGACGTTAATATTCACTCACTCTGTCCTGAGGATACTCACTTTTACATAGAAAACCTTTTAAGAAATTTTTTATGATACTGTTTTTTTTTTTTATGCACATGTTTAAAACTTTGAACTTTCTTTGAATGTTTTATTATATTAAAATACTGATATTATTTATTATATTTATATTTTCCGTTTAAATAAATGTTTGTCTTTTACATCGGATTTATTTTAATGTTTCATTTCAAGCTTTTAATATTTTCCAAGCTTAAAGTTTAATGGATTCATCGGAACTGGAAGTCTAGGAAGGGAGACACATCATTTATAAATAATCGTATGCGTGCCACGAATGTTTCGTTCGATCTATATTATTAACGAAATATTTACATACGCTATAAAAACAAATGTTCTTAATGCATATTCTTATCCTTTTCTGGAAATATGATAAAGTTGTTTGATATGAAATGAATGATATGAATGAGAATGTATGATATGAAACTAAGCTTAATTAATAATAAAGTATGAGAATATATCTGGTTATATCACTGGTTATATCAAGAAATATATGACATATAATCCTAATATGTAATAATTCCGTTAGATTTTTCCTCGAGGGATTTTATATAATTCATAATGGCTTAGAGCCCTCTAAGACTTCGCGTGATAATTAATTTTTAGTTTATGTGCCTAACAGGAAATAACCACAACTTTCTGACCAGTCATAAAAGCCTTTAATGGAAATCGTATGATTCTAACAGCTTCGGCTAAGAATAAGCTGAGATCTCCGTAGCGAAAGGAATGCTTTTGTTCTTTGTATTGCTTGTGCACGTTTTCATTGTTTGTATCATCCCTTTATGTTTGTGATCGTCAATAAAATGTGGATTTTGAAACGACAAGAAGTTTCCTGGATTCTTCAACGACTGCATCAAATTAGTAGAGCCATTACCCAGTAAAATGTCTTAATGCAAGTCAAATCCTTACACACACAAATACAGTGGAGGTCAAAATTGTGGACACTTTTGGAAATTTTTATCTTTTTAAACTTTATACGCTTATAGAAAATGTTTCATTTCACAAAATGCAAAGTAGTATTCATCATTTTAAAGAGAATTTAATTCTAAATCTAATACAAAAAAATTCAAATATTTACAGAATAAAATATTTTGAACTGCAATAATTATTAATATACATTAAATACTAATGATAGTGAGTTATCAATGCTTAGTTTTGGTTAGCCTTTATTTTTTTATTTCAGCTTCTCTTCGATATTTCATTCATCTAATGATAATTTTAAGCTCGTCCTTCGTTATTACATGATGCCAGGAAACAATTATAACCTCAATTTGTTCCCTTTTATTCGAAAGGCACCTCATTCGAACAAGAGTTTTCAAACGGTGCCACAAATTTTCGATAGGATTAAGGGTCAGGACTGTTTCCTGTGGAGAATAGCAATTCAGTGCTCTTCATACGAAACCACATTTCCGATAATTTTGCTGTATGGCAGGGAGCAAATTTCTGCTGAAAAATGAATGAAGTATTGTTGGGAAAGCGATTTCTGTTGGAAGCCAGTAGTTTTAGTTCTATTGTAGAATAGTGTCGATGTATTTCCTGTCATTCAGTGTCCTATTGATGATATGAAGGCGACCAATACCATCTGCTGACATGTATGACCAAATCATAAAACTAAGTGTATTCTTCACAGATGCTTAAATGCAATCAGGATGTAGCTCTTCTCCTGTTCTACGTCTTATGCATTTTCGCCAATCACTACGAAAAAACAATTTCTTAACTTCATTGCTCCGTATAACTTGTGATCAATGATCATTTGTCTAATTAATATGTTCTAGTATCCTTTATAGTCTTTTTGCCCTGCTGTAAATGGAAATAAGGATTTTTTCGCCCTTCTGACGGCCATTCATGTTATTCTTCAATCTTGGAGACATAGCCTTTTTATTCTTCCGTCGTCAACAGATGTGGTGTACATTTTTCGGCCATTTACTGCTTTGTTTTTTACTCAATTTGTCTCCTCCTACCGTAAGCAAAACTTTTGAGCTCTAGATGTTGTAACAGAACAATTCACTTGTTTTGCAATTTCAGCATACGAAACAACTCTTTCTCGTAACATAATAATCTTATTCTAGGTAATCTATACACTCTTTTATTTGATGTCGTAGCTTCTTAACGAAATATTATTGTTTCCCTGTCCGGGAAAGTCTGTTCTAAATCCTATCGAAAATTTGTGACACTGTTTCAAAACTCTTGTCCGAAAGAGGCACCCATAAAAAAAAAATGGAACTGATTTTCG
This sequence comes from Trichonephila clavata, assembly GCA_019973975.1. Taxonomy (NCBI): domain Eukaryota; kingdom Metazoa; phylum Arthropoda; class Arachnida; order Araneae; family Nephilidae; genus Trichonephila; species Trichonephila clavata. Next base: position 9,305 of record BMAO01039052.1, on the reverse strand, counting down.
CTATAATTTTTTTCAGCCATCATGCAATATCAAGAGCTTGAAACTGCCTTCAGCTCAATGAAACATCGATGTGAAGCTATAGTAAAAAATAAATGCTACCCTATATTGAGTATTGATAACTCATTGCTATTTTTTGTATTGCAAATGTTTGAATTTTGTTTTTTTGCATTTAATTCAGTATTAAATTCTCTTTCAATTTATTTATACGACTTTGTATTTTGTGAAACGTAGCATTTTCTATAAGCATACAAATTTGAGAAACAGAAAAGTTTGCAAAAGTATCCACAATTTTGGTCACCAATATATATATAATAAATGAATAAAAATACAAATTTCAGTAAAAAAATTCTTTATATACTAAAAGTAATACCTTGGGGGATTTGAGGGGATAAAATAAAGGAGAAAAAATTAACTGTCGAAGTGTAAGTGATAAAAAATATCCGACAAATTGTGAAATACATTGTACAGAATACAGAACTTTTATTTAAAAAACTTTTTAGCTGATTGTGTTAAATAGAAGAAAATCAAAATCGTGTTAAAACACAATTGAGTATATGTTAATTAAATCATAAAATAATATTTAAACGACAGCAGTCTGAATAAAATATAATTTACGACAAATATATTTAGAAAAGCAAAAGAAAGAAAGAAAAGAAAATGAAGAAAGTTGCCGGGATCTGCTCCTAAACATAAAGTAGAAACATGAAGTCCCGTTTTTTTCACGAGGAAAGTTTTACTCTTCTACTTTTTCCTCCGCAGATTACCAGCATCTTTCAAAAAAAATAAATAAAAAAGGAATTCTTTTATACACAATGTATAATCTCCTAACGTTCGCATTTTGCGATAATTAGGTTCCCAGCGCAGCCGTGATTTTTCAAAAATAAAGATCATAAACAGTCGTAAAAACATCCGGCTGTTTTGAAGAACGTCTCATCATACAATGAAACAACTGCTGACTCCAAACTCTCCGCCTTCGTAACACAATCTTAAAAAATATTCTCCCGAAAATTCGAGAGAACTCCTGTCAGTATGTTTTTTATTCGTGAAAATAAAGTAATGTTCCGTCATGCCATCTGTCACTTTTAACATTTACGATACATAAACCTCTCTCTCGGAAGACTGGATTTGTTTATTTGTTTATCCAGCTTTTGTGAGTTTTGGCGAGTTCTTTTGCTTCCTGTGCAAGATGCAACTAAGTAATTTTTGTGTTGGCACGGCTCGAATGTTTACGTTTCCACTTAAACAGCACTTTTATATGCATCGCTTGGGGAATGCTCTTCTGGTTCGTAATTTATTATTTTGGAATAACTTCTTCCGAGCTAAGAGAAATGTAATTGAAAAGATTTTTGTTTTCTCTTCCATGAGAAAAAGTTGTGAAAGTACTGAACTCTAAAAACACCTTCTATTTTCTCTTTTTCATCATGCTAGCTCGCAATCAAACGTTATTATTTAGTTTTTTGTAGTACTAAGGTACCCGACTATTCTAAACTTGTGAATTTTGCCAAAAAATGACAAATTTTTTTATGATTTATTTTATAGACCATCTTATTAGCGTTATAAAAATACCAAGTTTATCATTTTCCGTTCACTAGAACAAGAACTACAAGTATTTTAGTAAAAGCAGATGCCATTACTTTAAGCAAGATGTCATACTTAAAAACGCGTTTTACTCGAAATGTGTTCTTTTTTAAAATGCTCAAACGGGGATAGTGATTGCTAAAAAGTTTTGAAAATAGTTAACTGAAACTTTTGGGTATGTTATGTATAATAGTAGAAGTGTTTTAACCTTCAGATTTATCAATCAATGTTTTATCACAAAATTTACAGTTCATTATGTAAATATAATCATTGTTTTTTTTAAGTAATTTCACATAGTAACGAAGATAAAATGCTCTAGTTTTTGTAAAAATAAACTATCTTTTATCCTGAAGGTCATTTCAAAAAGAAATAACATCAACACATCAGAATTGAAAAATTGAAAATTTGTTCATAAACTTTTGGTACAGAATCGGCCACGTTCATGTTATTTTTTGTAAATTTTCCACTATTTTCCCCCGTTTTAGTAATAATAACTTGTTTTTCTCTTCTTAATTTTAGCATATTTTTCATAAAATGTACTAAAGAAATCGAAGAATAACAAAAAATGTCCATATCTCCATTTTAAAAAAAAAATGTCGCAAGTAGCCGGATACCTTAAGTCATCTTATAATTCATTTTTCTGCAATTGCATTTACTAAGAGTCGGGAGGGATAAATTATCGTCAGCCTACTGTAAAAAAAGATAGCAGCGAGGTGAATCCGATTTCATATATACCGTAAGAAATAGTTTCTCTGAGAAATTTATGTAGATTTTTAAAATAACTTAATTTTTTCTAAATTAAAATTTTATCGTCGCAGGTTCAAATCCTGGTGCCACTGAAGACCCACCGTGTAGAGGGGGCCGATGCACGTTAAATCTTTCTAGGGCTCAATGTCCTCCAGGTGGTGTTGTGTGATAGTTAGGAGAGGGGGAAGCCAGCTCAGGCCGTCTTCTTCGACACTTGACCATTGTACAAAATTAAGACGTCCATCAGCAATAGAGCCCTCCTGTTGTGATTTAGAATGCATTTTGTAACTCTCACTCACTCTAAATTAAAATACTGAAAAATAATTATATACATGAAACAATTTAATCAAAACAGAATATAAAATCTACTTTACTCACAAGGAAATCGCTGAATCTTCAAGATTTTTGATGCCTTCTAGTAGATTTACACACACACACAAAGTATCTCTTTCTTCTATAGGTCAGTCCCTTTATGTAAATATTAACTACCTAAGCTGATTGCTTTATTTATACACACACTAGCCAATGAATTAGAAAGCTTTGAGATTTGTATTTGAAAGCGTGCTAAGGATAAAGTATGAAATTTTTTTATGACGAGTGTTACACATGGTTAGAATGCTAAAATAAGTAAGATATGAGAGTGCTTTTCACGATGAATGAAGTAAAATAGGAAGGATACCAGATCTTTCTCCATTTGAAAAAGAACTTGTTGTTGCTGCCCGATTAGCAGGGGCAGAAGTTCGAAGACAGCAAATATCGTTGGATTCTCAAAAGCAGCCATATCAAAGGTTTTCAAAAATTGGATTCAGGACCCACAGTCCTTCTGCAGAAGACAATAAGAGCGGTTCGAGCAGGGTTTTCAAGAGTGTAATTGACGTCGTCTCCGAGTACGGCAGAACATGGACTCTATTGTGCTTTAACGGAAACAAATCGTCCACCAAGGCTCTTCCCAAACTATTTCATCTCTAACCATATGCAGAGAATTGAAGAGGACAGGAAAGTATAATCGAGTGCCTGTGAGAAAACCATTAATTTCTGTCCGAAATGTAAAAATTCGTTTGCAGTGGTGTCGAGAAAGATGACATTGGACATCTGAGGATTGGAAACGGGTAATGGGGTCTTAAGAATCACGCTATGCCCTATTTTTCACTGAAGGAAGACGCCGCATTTGAGAATCCCACGAAGCCCTGAATCCATCTTACCTTACACGCACTATGCAAGGGTCTGGTGAGAGCATTATTATATATGGGGCATGCTCTGCAGACATGGGAGGGGTGCCCTGGTGTTCCTCGAGGATAAGCACCCTCACAATGTTACATTTTTTTCCCTGACGCCTACGGATACTTCATGGACGATAATGCAACTATATATAGTGCCAGAAGGGCTCAAAATTCATTCGCTGATCCTAAATCTGACTTCCAACACCTTCCCTGACATCCGGATCTTAACCCATAGAAAATGTGTGAGATATGGTGGAAAGACGCATCCAAGAGCACTCCCATCTAATTTACAAGACGTAAAATGCTGCATAGCCAATGCGTGGTATTTTCTTGACATAAATGCATCCCAGAAACCTGTAGACTCGATACCAAAACAAATCAAAGCCTTTTTCTGTGCAAATGGGGTCCAATAAAATATTAAACATGGGTTGCTGATTCATTGGCCAATGAGTGTACCTACTAGCATTACAGCGCATACACTGATTACCTTTGCTCTTGACTTCTGATATTTTTAAATAATAATTCACACATATATCAAATACGTGTGCATTTTCAAGAATATTAGTTTTCAAATTAAATAACATTACAAAGAAACTAAAGAGATTAGTATAAGGGAAAAATTCGTGAAAACGCAAAACAATAGATTTATTTTATTTTTAGTGCAAGTTTTAAAGAGGCAGTTTGATTTTAACATTTATCTATTATTCCGAATGTAACGCGATACCGAATTTAACGAGACACTGAAGTTTTTCATATACATATATTTAGAAAAAATAATCTTAATTCAAATGCGATCCACTCTTTTTTTCATAAAAGAATTAAAAGAAAAAAAAATTCAGTTGTTTAATAAAAAGTAATATTTCTAGGTTAAAATGGAACTGATACAGGAGCATGTTTGACACGTTTTGCTATCTTAATTCAATATAGGCAACAACATAATAGAAAGTAAGGGAAATGTTTATGAAGAAAAAAAACGTTTGTGTGAATCCCACAATAAGAGTGTTAGCCATCAGAAATTCTGTTCCAGAATTCTGGGTAGGAAACTACAGCCTAGAAGACGAGCCTCAACCTAAAAGATTGAAGACGTTGTGAAAGCTGTGATATTATAAAATCCCATTTTAAGTTTGAGTATCTAATCGAACAAAATCATTTAACCATTCAATCGATATCTGCGTGTCATCATGAGAATCAGAAAGTTGAATAAAATATTCCAAGAATCGTATCTGCTAGCTCATTTTAATTTGAGAACACAATGTTATTTCAATGAGAATTCTACTTACCCTCTCAAATTTAATTATCATTCAAAAAATTTTGGTGTTTATTTGTATGATATAAACTATACTTAAAAGAATAGGCTGGATTTTTCTTTTCATTTTTGAAAGTGTTTTAGGTCAACTTTAATGGTTTTTCTGCAGAGTTTTAGACATTAAAATCTTTCAAAAAACTTGCGAAAACCAGACAGAAATCTTATTATGTTTCGGATATAATTCATAGCTTTCAAATAAATACAGTTATTCGCGTTTGGACGCAGAAATGTATAGATTCTTAGAATTGGCAGTATTACTTATGAATTCAATATGACAAGTAGACATGAATTTCAAATTAGTATAATTTGAAAGAGATATATAGGAAGTTAACTGCATGAATTTCGCTTATAAAACCAGATAAAGAGGAGAATAAGTTTCCTAATTGTCATTTGTATTGATTTCTGAATTTTAGATGGTGTTTTGAAATGAATTTTTGTTGGCTTCATAATTTTTTACACACATTTGTGAGAACACAATGTTGTCTATTTTTAATCTTCCGAATAAAAATATTCAAATATCACTCCAGTGTCTTTCTGGATTTATTTAAGTATGCTTATCAATGGAAGGGAGTAATAAATAAATTCCGCAAGCAACATTTGATGTGAACAGCATCATACACGTGAACAAATAATTTCGTATGCTCTGAAATTACATAGTTGTGTTCCAAAATTCGTGATTCAAAATTTTATGAACATTATTACAATTTTTTTTTGGTAATATATGAATCATGCTTTTTTATAATCATCTATCTCAAAACTCATTTTTTAAAGAAGTTTTGCTTTTTCGTCAGAATTTATATGTTGTAGCTCAAATAATCTGGTTGTAGTTACATACAAATTATTTATATAACGTGTTTAAGCTGTGTGTGTATCATAATATTTATTAATTTAAGAATAACACTGCTCCTTTTTCTAAACGAGGGTGGAAAGTATCACATTTGAACCACAAAACTATTTCAACTCACCAACAGAAAAAAGGCGCCTGGACTCCGAAGGCTGAAAGTGCACTTCCACCAATGAGAATCTGCACTGTCCTGGATCGCAGGACAGTTAGGTCGAAGAAGGGTGGCTTATCCTTCTGCACGTTCTTATCCTTGGCTTTGGAGCGCTTCTGTAGGCCTTTTAGGTGAAGGATAGCTCGCCTCTGTGGATGGTAAAGAGAGGCTGGTCGATAGAAGATACCAGCAGAAAGGTGAGAGAAGCCAGCCCTGTGATGGCCTGCAATCCCAGTCGCCAACCCAAAGTGCTGTAAAAGGATTAAAAACGATTTACAAAAAGTCAGAATTGGGTTATTCTACATTATATTTGAAAGGATAATCACAATTATTCTCATACAAAACAAGAAAACAACATATTCTTGTCGAAACTTTAACAGCTTTTACCACAGCCGAATTAAATATGCAGGGTTGTTTCATAATTCCCTCCAGTATTTCAAAATGCCGTTGTAAAAAACAAAGACGAATACAGCAAAAAAGAGAACATATGAAAGAATACAAAAACAATTCACGTTTTATTTACATGCCTTATAGGTGTTGTACGTGTGAAACTTGGTCACACGGCTTACTTCAATGCGATAGTCCAGCTCCTGCCCCACTCTGGTCAACATGTATTATCAACATTAGTGACATTACGTGTTATCATTTCCGTGTTATCCGAAAACTTGGTCTTTTACATAAGACTAAGCTATCGTATCTTCTTTCCCAAGTGATTGAGCAGAATTGTGTGAAAGGATAATACATGCTGTCAAAATCAGTGATTGTGCCATGTTGAGCAGTGTGGCATGAACTGGTCTATCATATTGATGTATGCCGTGTGTAACCAAGGTTTCAAACATAGACACCTGTAAAGTATGTAAATAAAACTGCTTCTGTGTTTTTCAAATGTTCTTTCTTGTTGTATTCACGTATTCGTATTTTAAAATAGCGTTTTGAAGTCCCGGAGGGAATAAAAACAACCTTGATTGATGTATTAACCTGATTAAAACATGTTTAATTTCTAAAAATAATGTGTAATTGGGAAATCCATGTTTTTTACTTTATAAGTTATTGTAAGGTCCGATGGGGCTCTATGCTTCGATTTTATTTTAAGTCCTCTCGTTATATCCAGAATGGTTTGAAGAAAATCTCAGATTACTTTTAGGCAAATGATTCAGGACCCATGGTAGCCTAGTTGTACTAATAATTTAATTTAAATTTGTGACACCTAGTTTTCTTATTTAAAACTAAAAAAACTAGTTAATTATTTCAAATTCAAACTTTATTTCACTTGAAAGTTTTAAATCGTATTGAAAAAAGTTTGATTTATTACTTATATTTCATTACTTCAGTGCAGAGGTACTTCGATTATATGAATCAAGCCATGAACTGTTAAACATTAAAAGTCACGCAAAATGTTAATCATAAAGTTCCTGCAAGTCATTAAGAAAGACACACCCTTTTCTTTGATAAGACTTTATATCTTACGGTAAACTAACGCTATAATTTTCTTAATCTCACGCTACACACTATCAAAGCAATTGTAGTAAAAGAAACCTCAAGAGTACATTTTCATTATGATACAGTAAACTTTTGACAGGGATAAGGATGATTGATACACAAGCAATTACTTAAATACTTTCTTTTGTATTCATAAAATTATACAGGGTGTCCCTAAACTCAACGTCAAGCGGGTAGGTTAGTCGTTCTTAAAGGAAAACGCTTCAATTCTTTGGTCATAATAAAAATCATGCAGAGAAATCTTTCGCCTAAATCACGGGTAGATTCTGAAAGGACGAAACTTTCAAATTGCTTGAAAATAGACAACAAAGACATAGAACAAAGCGCCATCTAGGTAACTTGATAAACAAAACGAAAATTTAAATGTGTTACGTTTTCAATTTTCTTTCAGAATTGACTCGAACTTTTCAGTCGATCAATAATAGAAGAAATATCTCGCTGTATAGTGAAATCAAATTCTTTTTGAATATCTTGGCATATGTAAAAATAAAATTTCTGAAGATACCTTCGCAAAATCTTCGTGCATCAACTAATTCGACAAAGATAATCTATAAATAGTTTTATGTGAACAGTTATTCTCCGTATTGGTTTCGGCAAAAAATTGTAATCAATCTTTCAGCAGCAATGGTTTTTAGGAATTATGAAGAAAAAAAAAAATTTGAAGCCTCTTAAGTTGTCAAATACATTTTCCTTGCAATACTTGGCAATGTACTTTAGTCTTACATGTTTTTGCAATGGATAAGCTTGTTGTTATTTCATAAAATCTATTTAACATAATTTAACTTAACAGTTTTTACTTTTATAGGAAAATGACATAATTGGGAGAAATTTGTGGTGCAAAAAATTGGCCATATACTTCATTAATGTTAATTATTCGCTTTAAGCAGTATTTTTCTCATTAATGATCCAAAATGTAGCGTCATTATATAATTTGTAAAAATTAAATGTATTCTTCATTTGGGTATATAGTTCTTGTTTTATTAACGTTTGAAGATATTTATTACTTTAATTTGTATCTGTATCTAATTTTCCATCTACGAGTTCTTTGAATTCGTAAATGTAATGTTAATCTTATGGAATTTCTACTTCCTTAGACAAACTGAGATTAATACATAGATTCTAAAGCACTAAAATGTATTTAAAAAAGCAAAAAATAATGTAAGCATTTTTTTAAATTCAAATTCTCCGTGATATTTGAAAACATTTCTAAATACTTTTTAAAGATTTACAACATAGAATTGAATTATTAAATTAGAAAGTAAAATATTTTCAGAAAACGGAAGAGAAATCTTAAACAGAGAGGAACCTTTATTTTTTGCTCTCTCGTATGCACTTCATTATTTTCAAATCGATACAGTAGTCTTGGTTTGAGGAGGAACGTAGAATTTCCATATAGAATTGGTGTTACGTTAATTTATTCAAAATGCTCTGTGAACGAAAACTTTAAACCAAACCTTTGCTTATTTTCTTTTATCGTCATAATGCTTTATTTTTTGAACCTAATGTACAAACATATGTTTCCCTAGTAGTTTCAGAGTAAAAGTGTCTGATAATACATAATTCAATATCAAAATTGTTTATGTTTCATTTCTTACTCTTAATGATGCATTTTTATCTAGAATTGATTATAAAGTACCTTGATTATGACATAGATTAATTAATGCAATGGTTGGAGCGATAAAATTAAATGTATTGAGTTGTTCATATTCGCTTATAGAGCAACAGTGAAAAAAATTCACCATCTCCCTTTTATTGCTTTCCTTTGAAAAATTAATTTAAATAAGAATAATTTCGTTTCCTTTAAACTTTATTTTATTTATTTACTTTGTGATCAAATTTAATGGTTAAACTACGAGAAGATTTCAAACTAAAATATAAGTTTGGAACGTTTTTATATAAATCGACAGAAATTGAGTCACTTACATGACATTCTAACGTACTTTTTAAGTTTAAATCCAT
>BMAO01039051.1:0-22533 GCA_019973975.1 Trichonephila clavata | reverse complement strand
ATATATATATATATCGCTAGGGCTAGGAGAGAATGGATACCGCATAATATTAATGCTCCTGAGAGATTTTCTACTCGAAAGGTTTGCGACAAAGCAGTGGTCCAAGCTTCGCGAAACATAATGTCAACGTCAGTTTTTATGATATAAAGGGTCCTAAAATATGTTAATTACATGAAACAATATTAAAAAGTCTTAAACAAAACCATACTGAACAATAGCCCAGTATATAGTTTAGTTATTACAATTATTTATATATTTTATATCATGGTGTCGAAACGAAACCGGTCGACCTTTAAGTGTAATCGAAATCCCGGACGTTCTAGTGTTAACAGTTTTATAATGATTTTCTTGACACAAGTGTGGCTTCTACCAACAATTTAAGCTATTTCATAAGATTTTCCTTTTCTTAAATAATTTACTTTCATCAATACTGGTTTCTCTTTGAAGAGCCATTTTCCAATTAAAAGTTCCGGTTTGAAGTTCATCTATCAAATTTAATCACACAAGAAGGATCGTTGAAAAGATTTAAGATAAGAGTACGCAAAATTAAAAATAAATAACAGTCAGTAGAAAATATTTAGTGGTAGTTAAATATATTTTTCATAAGTGTATTCTCAATTTTTTGAAGCAAAAATCTGCATATGTTTATTTAAAGTGATTCTGTTTTTCAATTTACAAGTTGTTGTTGATATTGTTATTTATTTTTACTTTAAATTATTTACTTAAAATTAAACCATTTGTTTGTGTAAAAATATAAAGATGTTTACACTTATCGGTAATATGTTATTCACATTAGAATTTAAATTTATCAAGTAAAAGTAAGGTGTACTCTCAATAGCTTGAGCGTATTAGAGAGTGGAGAAAATTTAACAAAAGCATTGGTTCTTATTTCAGTTGAAAGTAAATTTGAAAATAAGGTGAATTTTTCAAAAGTCCTATTCCAGGCTCTGTAAAGAAATCCGAGCTGAATATAAACAAACTATTATTATTATAGAAGCCTATTTCATTAAAAGAAATGTTTTGAAAACATGTCATTTTTTCTTCTTTTGCATCCAAAAGTTGAATTTAAATAATTTTTAATTCTAATAATATTCTGAAATTTTTCTACACATGTATATTCTAATTCAATAGCACTAAATATAAAAAAAACGTTTATACTTTTTTTCAAAATTACAATTCTGAACGAAGTTAGACACAATAAAGCGCAGTATTTTTAATTTTGATCTTCAAGATCTCTCAGTATTTTATTCTAAATTTTTACAAACTTCTATCATATTTATGAGGCATTTATACATTTATCATCAGATTTTTACTCGTGTGGCCACTATTACTTCGTAATTATAATGATTAATTATGACTATCATTTTTATATAGGTTGTTCATCAATTACTCTGAAAAGTTTTCTGATTTAATCATATTACATAAAACGCAATGGTGGAGAAATAAAAAGATAAAATCATTGCTACAGTTGTCTTTAAAATTAAATTCATGATAAATTTATTTAAAAATTTAATGATCCATTAAATCATGAATAATGCCTTGTCGTCAGTTTTGTGCTATAAAGGCTATTGTAAAAATATTTATACTTCTGCATTAATAGATAATTGAACAAAACAAAATCCAATCTGTTTCATGCTCTAATACCTCTAAGGAATATTTTACTTTTTAAAAAAAAAATATTTGTAAAATAAAATCTACTCCAGATAGTTATTTTTTATAAATTTAAAAAAAAAATCCGTGGTTATGTATATAATTGTATTAATGAATAATCTTTTAATCTTTTTGCATATACAAATAAAAAGTCTTAATTCTTTTGAAATATTTAATAATAGCACTAATCAATTACATTAATTTCTTTGCTGAAAAAATTACATTATTTTAATTAGTTGTGCAGTTTGTCGGATTTTGAATATCATGCAATGAAAAAATGAAGGAGTTATAAACAAGGAATAATTTTTAAACATGATGTTATTAAAATGTCTTTATATATGCTCACTAATTTAGAAGCAATTCCTTACCCTTAAATCGTGTAGCAGCAAATATATTACAGAATTTTTTTCTTAAAAAAAATTTTATATTGGGTTTTAATACTTTCTACGTAAAATTTACAGCTTTTGTTTAGTTTCTCATGAACAACTTTAATCTTCAACACGTGCGATTGCTAATTTTTATTATTATTTACTTGAAGGTTGTGTTAAACTGTTTTTGATCTTTTAGACTACAAATGATTGTACTTTTAAAATTAATTTTAGGTTTCTTATTTTTTTACATACCTCTAAGTTAGTATAAATTTCTGTTTTAAACTATAGTATTAGGGAATTTTATATATTAAAAATTTCTTTCAGTCTTTACAAATAAAACTTAAAAATGTATTTACATTTCGTTTCTTAGTTCAATACATAAGCAATTTAAGACCTGTTAAGGCGTCTTGAAATTATGTTTAACTACGTTTTGTTAAAAATATATTGTTGTATAAAAACATTTATTACAAAATAGGTAATATAATTACAATTTGGGGAACTTCATGCATATATCAGAAAATGCAAGGGATATCACAGTTTAGAAAATAAATTACAAATTTATATTTAAATTATAACGACTACTTCAGAATATTTTTTATAATTATCGTTCATAGAATAAAGGATAAGATATGGAAATTCATTTCTATTTTTTTTAATTATACGATGATACTTATTTGGAACTCGAACTGTATTTGGAACTAAAGAGGTTATAAATAGTTTCAAACTAAGGGTTACAGTTCATACTTCAAAACAATACAAGTATTCCTCATGACTTTCAGACTGTTTTAGCAATTATTAAATAAATACCGTTCTTATAATGTTATAAACCAATTTAGAACTAAATAGCTTTTATATTGCATGTATTGCAAAAATATGTAAAATTAGAATCATATCACAACAGTATATATTTCTGGGCTGCTTAAGACTACGGTTAACGTCAACTAGCCCTTTGCTACAATGAATTTCCATGGGCCTGGGTCTGACACCGTCAGTCAGGAGGCATTAACAGCAGCCACAAACATATTTCTGCATTACAATCATATTATAAAAACAAAAACATGAGGTATTTCTTTGCAATTATATATTTATGTAATACAATCGTATTGTGATGCAGATATACATACAATTGTAAGAACAAACAAAAACCTAAAAATATGTATATAGTGTCGTGTAAAAATGTATATAAAATGCGCCGACACCCTACTTCAAATTTTTAAAAACGAAACTTTCACACAATTTGTACTCAAAAAAGAAATCCATCCGAATCAACTTAATTGTTTTAAATGGAATTAAACTATTTTTTTCCGAAGATTTAGCAAACCCATGCCATTTATGTATGTAACTAAGAAATTGAAGAGATTTGGGAATTGGAAAGCAATATTCCTGCTCACTAAATTCTACTTTCTGCAGAAAAAAAAATTGAATATTGGTCCTTCTTTATACCCTGTGAATCCCCAAGACATCACGTTTTACTAACAACCATTAAGATTTGCAATTAAAGAAAGATAGTTAGGGAAAAACTTAGCTACACACAAAACAAGATGGTATTCACATTCATTTATTATTACCATATAATCGTTTGCAGAAGTATCTTAATGTTATTTTTTCTAGGAACCATAAAAGACACAACGTACTTCAGCTATATAATTATACAGACTTCTTTTGGATTGGCTGAAAATGAGTGCTATTTTCAGGTATGTTATGTAAAACTATAAAAGCGGCAATTCAGACAGAAAGCAATTAGTGTATACTTTTAAGAAAATATCAAATCTGAAAAGTGTTTCCTCTTTGCCGAAACACTTTCAAGATTTGATATTTCTTTCTTTGATCAAAAGTGAAGGAGCATAAAGTAGCTTGAGATAAAACTATTTGTATTTCTGGTTTCTAGTATATCTTTTGTTGGAAAAGAATTACTTCTGTAATTATTGATATTAATTTTGTGTGTGTCTATTATTAAATTAGCTATTTCGGTAAAAATTATTCACGATACCGGTATAAGTGGATATTTTTAAAATCAATTGATATCTTTTTGCACTCATAGTAATTTTTATTATGTCTTTTGTTCTAAGAAATAGTTGGCAATCAAACACTAATTCTAGTTTTCTAGAATAAAAAAGTATAATAAATATTTCTAAAAACAACAAGAATTTTTACAATGTTATGATGAATGTCCCATGACATCCATAAGTTTTTAAGTGTTATAAGAAAAATCAGCCACAATCAAAACAAATATAATTTTATTGTTCTGTCCATCAATTCAAATGACCCAGAGTAGGAAATGCTCTTAGATTTTAGTATTGGAGCAATAGAGATGTAGACGAGATATTAATATTTCATGATGATTTGAATCTTCTACTTTTGAAACTTTTTGGTAATGTTTGGTTTGGTTTGGTAAATAATCGTAATCCGCTTTCAGGTATTTGACTTCTAGTCGATATGATTCTAATTCAAATATCTTATTGAGTAAATCATCAATTATCAATCTTAAATATGAAGTAAATAATCGACGAATCACTTCCGATTAGCTTCCTACTTCTTTACAATAATCACTGACTTCTAACATCTAACTCCTAATCCCTCTCTCCTTCTCGAACCTGAAAGTTAATGCTTAAATATACGACATGATTTACAAAAAACCGCATCTTTTTCTTCGGGAGAAAGTTTTCAATAGAACAATATTTAAAGAGATAAGTTTTTCCCGAGGGGATTAGTAGGAGGCTCACGAATATCCGTTGAAATGTGTTAATTTATTATAAATTTTCACTGCTCTAGTTGCCTGAATATATTTATTCAAAATCATAATTTTCAGAAATCGAAATTTTTCAACTGTTTTTAATCCATTCTCGATTGAGGGAAACAATATCCCCGATTTTAAAATTGTGCTTGTCGTATTTAATTATCACCCAATCTGCATTTTTTATACATATGACTAGAAAGAACGAGTGCCAAATGCAATTATGTAATCAGGAACGTTTCGAAGAAAATAAAGAACTGTCAAATCATTTGGCACCGATGATAAAACATTCGAGGGCTTATTACTTATTTTTATTACTTTTTTGTTTATTATGTGTTGTGTAATAATATACTACCGTGTTTTCTCATGTTTTATGCTATTCGGTATGCATAATTTTGTATAATAATAAAGAATATTTGAACAAGGGAATACAAATGCTGATTAAAACTCACATTGTTATTTATTTTTCTTCTGAAATTTATTTATTTTACGTCTAACGAACTGAAAAAGAAAAACAACAACATACTAATATTTACTGTTGGCAACCTTATGGTCCTGTACTGTAAAGGTTAATAAAGCAAGAAAAAAATCTCAATTTTTCCTCCAAATTCAAATTTTTTTAGAAATACAACACATCAATAGCAATAATTTTTACTTTAGAAATAAAAGTGAAATTAAGGTTCATCTAACTCTAAGTATATTTTTGGTATCATAATATGTGTAGTAAACGAAATGGAAAGCAAAATACAAATATTAGTTCCCTAATGTTGCATTATAAAAGAAACAGCAATAGTTATTTGACACTTTCATGAATTAATTCACACCAAACATCTATTCAAAAATCACATTAAATGAAACAAAGATATATGAACATTCTTTTGTATAGAAATAAAGAATTATATGAAATAGGATAAAGCGCTCTAGTAATTATAGATTTAAGAACTAGTTAAAAAACTTTAATAAAATAAAATAAAATATATAAAGATTCCAGATGAATTCGTTTAAAACGCGCAACACTTAGGACATAAAGTAAAATCAATCAAAATTTACTTTCGAGACAAGATAAACTATAAAAGCAGCATCTGTTTATATTTTTTGTTTCGTTTATAAATATTTATCTATTTTGTAACTCTAAAAATAATTTTAAAAAATATTTTTTTGCAAATTTTTTAAAATTTAATTTTAGTGAATTACACTGCATTAAAGTTTTTATAACATGTACCATAATCATTTGTGTCCAAATCTTGTAATAGTAAAGGAAGTAATAAATTATTAACAATTATATATATAAATATTATTTTTCAAAATTTTGCAATGTTATTTATTAAAATTTAAAAAGAGTGACTTTATATATTTTTAAATCTGAAATATAAAGAATTATTAACCACATTTTTGAGCAACTATGGGCAAGTTGAAAATAATTTTCAAAAACTCAAATACTTTCAAATGTACAGAAAATGGAGCTATCCGCTGTTTCAAGCTATGGGGAGAAAAAACAAGTGTATTCTTATTTTATTTTTTACTTCAACAGGAGATATATTTATTTTCCGTACATGCCGCATTGGAAAATACTTGATAAAAGTAGTTTAATTTTAAAACAATATTTCAAATGATACAAAAGTGAAAGGAGTTAATAAAACAGAAAAAAAATAAAGACAAATAAACATTTTAAAAAAGTGAATTACAAACACAAATCTTTGAAAACTTTAACATCAAAAGGATTTTTAATATTTTCCTAAATTTTACATGTAAAACATAGAAAAACACGAAATTAAATTTTAAAGCTTGCTCTTATTGTAAGTTTAAAAAGTATGAAAATTTAAATTTAAGTTCTTTTTTAATTTCTTGTTACAAATACGTGGATAAAATTTTGCTCTCATGATTCTTTTCTCAAAATGATTTATATCGCGTAATTCCATTAATCTTTTTAAAATAAAATATTACCTTTTAGTTTTAATGCCCTTCTTCACCCTTATTACTCGAGTGAAGTATCAAAATTACTCCATGAATATCATAAATGTTAAATCTTTAAGCCTACAGTATTTGTTATTAATTTAGGAGAGTTTTTTTTGTCAAACAAGAGTTTTTTTCCATTTGGAAAAGGAAAAAACAATTTTTTTCGTTTGAAATATATCCGACTTTTCACATGTGCATAACAATGTATAATCTTTTTAATCTAAGTGTCTGTTAGATAAATATTCTTTCATTTGCAAATTTTTTTTGTTGAATCAACTAAGGATGTTCATTTGAAAAAAAAAATCCTTTTCCCATCAATTAAAATAGTAGAATTCTAAAATATTTATTAAAAAGTTCTTTTGTGCTACAATTTTTCAAATTAAAATAGTTTGAATTCTGGTCATATTGTTATTCAGGAACACTACACATTGTCAGATAAGAGAAAAAAAAAATTCTTTTTTGTACCTTCTGAAACAGAAATTTTAACATATATTTATCTCTTTTCTTTTTTCAACTTCTTTTCAAAACTGATTCATGCAACGCACATTTTTCCGGAAGGTAATTTCATTTGATAGCGACGCCTTTCTCAATAAATTATTGTCTTCGAAAGAAGAAAGAGATGTTGGTTTTTCCAAAACAGAACATAACTTCTTTTTCAAGAGAATAATTAGATTTCTAAGTTTTTTTGAAAAAAGGATATTTTCGCTCTGTGTTTGTCTGTTGTATTTGCTTTTACTTGTAAGTCTCAAGCATTAAAATTCTTGATAAAGGGGAGAATATTGCAGATATTTGCATTATGCAATATTTATTCCATAGTTTAAAATTTGGGAAATTAACTTTTTTATACAACCTACTCTTTTTTTAAATGGTAGTTACGTTCCTTAGAAAACCGTGCCAAAAATCATGTACAAAAAACATGTGACAAATGGTAATTTTGGGGATATGTTCCACAACCTTAAAAAATCGTGTAAGCTGAAAAATCTCTAAATATGTTCCTGTAAAACCGTGCAAAACAAGTAGTTATAAATCCATTTTTCAATTCTCCCTTTCTCCCTATAAACATTCATACACATATATATATGAAGGACATCCGATCTCAGTACCTTTCGTTCCATAAGCATGTAACTTATCACTAGATCAAAATGATCACTTCAGTCCGGAGGCTGTTACTGGCTTATATAAACGCCACCGCCCCACACTCCCCAACCAGTGAGTTGGTAAGCGAACGAACGATATCGTTGTTATGACGAGCGGTATGGTGTTGTTGCTGTTGTGTCATTTGGTTCTGACGGGTTGTTTGTTGCGTCATTTTAGTCTAAGCGGCTTGATGGTTGCGACATTTGGATCTGACGGTTTGTTAGTTGTGTCATTTGAGTCTGACGGTTTGGTAGTTGCGTCATATGTGTCCACGACTTGGTTGCATTTGCGGCGGATAGTTGGCGCCACGACAGCTGCACGAAGGTTGCGGCTTCCGTTGTTCAGTGTCCAGGCCACCAATGAAGGAGATTTGATCTCGATGCCTTTCGTTCCGTAAACACGTAATTTACCGCTAGACCAAAATGATCACTTCAGTCCGGAGGCTGTTACTGGCTTTTATATATATATATATATATATATATATATATATATATATATTACACTTCCGGGTAGAAAGCAACAAAAGATTATTCAATCTACATTAGACAGTATTGATAATTCGATTATAGTTAAGAATAGTTTAGATATCATTATAGTATATGCAAGGTAAAAAAAATATCTCTATTCACACCTATGACTTTGAAGATTTATTTAATTCCATAGATATTGGGGACATGATTAAAATTCTCAAAATAGCCTATAACAAATGTTCTTCGAATAAAGTAAGTAATTATGATAAATATCTTTCTATTATTCATCTAGTACTAAATGAAAATTATATTTTTCACAATAACTCTTATTATCAGCAAATTAAAGGTCTTCCACAAGGAGGGCCTGCTAGTAACTGTTTAGCCAATATTTATTTGCACTTTTATGAATATGATAGCATTAGTTTCGATTCTTGTTACTTTTTTAGATACATAGATGACTTAATCATCTTTAGTAATATAGTAAATTATGTTCCTAGTTTTAAATATTATCCACAATATCTGAAAATATTAAAAACCAATTATAATACTGAGTCTGCAAATTTTTTAGACCTACAATTAAATGTTAAGAATAATATACTAATTAGTAATATTTTTGATAAAAGAGACTCTTTTGATTTTAACATTATTAAAATGCCTTTTTGGAGCAGTAACCTACACCTATCTATTTTTAGAAATATTATCTTAAATTTTATAAAAAGAAACAACGATTTAGTCACAGATAATGATGTTAAACAAAATAATTATAAGCTGTTCTGCAATAATTGCTTGGAATACAATTATCCAAGTAAATTCATTTTTAAATATATTTCTAAGTTATCTCTCTAATTCTCCTTTTTATTGTTTAATTATTATTTTTCTCCTGTTTTTTATTATTTTCAATTTGTTTTTGTTTGATTAGTTTAATTACAATAAAACTACCTAGGTGGCGCCACTAATTTTTGTTTCTGGTGTTACCAACTTAACACGTAATTTTTAACATCACTTAGAATGGTTGCGTTCGATTTTAGTCGTTTTTCCCCCGCCTTCTTGTAAATTGCATTGTTTCACGTAAGTTTTTTTTAAAATTTATTTTTTTATTTTTATCTTGTTAAAATTTTATTTCCTTTCATATTTTATATTAATTTTATTATATTTTTCTGTCGGTTGCAAATTACACGTGGTTGGTTTTAGGCCTAACTTTTCAATTTGGTTATGTTTTTCTATTATGTTTAAAATTTCTGCTGAACGGGGAAGTGTTGGTTCCGTAAAATATATTTAACCCTAATTTTGCTGGTCCTAATTCAGCAACAGCTTTAGAAATCATAATAGGTCTTCATTTTATCCATTGTCTCTCTGGTTTCTTACATTTTAAAGGAGTTCTAACTCTGTTTCATGCTATACATATGCTTAGTTAATTCTAGTACAATATATTTTCCATCATTTTTTATATTGTTTCTTGAAAACTGGTTTTAATCTTCTAGTTTTGTTAGTGGTATAATTTAGTACTATCAATTTTATTATACTGTGTATTATTTTCATTTTATGATACTATATATATATATATATATATATGTTGTTCACAAATTTTTAATCGTTAACACAAATCACGTATCAGATTAAATAAGTTGTTTCTAAGTAGAGAGCAGAGTTTTTGTGACGAGAGTCGCATGTTCGGAGAATACTTCTAATACATTGATCTACTTTAAATGAATCAGTCTTCTACTTAAATATTTAATTTATACGGTAATTATGTGACTAATAGTCACTTAAATTTTTTAATAATTTAAATACCAAAACGCGCTATAAATATGACTAATACCTGAACTGTAGATAGTCTTCCTATTTTCTACTAAATATTCGAATCTCTTGGTAACTTCAATTAAATATCATTTTTCTCTATATAACTATCTATCTATTTCTCTCTTTCTATCTAAACTTTCCTATCTGTCTTCTATCCAACTAAATCCTAGCAAGCAAACCTGAAATATACATAATAGACTTAATCTGCACATCACGATTTCTTCTTAAGAAAATATTTGTTGATATTCAATGCCCAAAGATTTCCAAGAGGGTTAGTAGAAGGACGTGTATAGATCTGTCACAAATTAAAATTAAAATCAGGAATAAAATTACTAACACAACTATTCATCGCTACTTCATAAGAAGCATGCATGTTTAGTATGAACTGGTTTAAAAATTCTATCATTAGTAGATGTGTCAGATATGTTTAGTACAACAGTCAGCTTTGATTCAAATGAAACAATTCGTTCGATATCAAAGGTCTTTAATAGAAAGAATTGTCATCAACACAGATTATATAGGAAATTTCTCCATGGAATTAAAATTAACTTAAATTTGAATATCAGCTTTCAGAACTTTATTGAAATTATTTATTGAACCCCACAAACTGAACACTTTAACACAAAATAAAATTATACTGAAGAAATACAATTATACTGTGCTCAGGTTAAGCTAAGTAGATATGTGTTATATAAATTTCGAATTTTTTTTTTGCGTATGAAGTAAATTGAATGGATTATTTAATTTGAATAAAATTGTTTTATCTTAATTTTGCTATAATATTTTTAAATACGTGGAGAGAATTTTTCCCTTGTGAATAGTTTTCATTAGTATTAACAGATATATTAAGGAAAATAAATAGAATCATTTAAAATACTTTCATAGCTTTAAGCAAATTTCTTACTTTCAATTTAAGAGTTACTTGGACACTTAATTTTGAATTTTTCTACCTCTAATTGAAAAGCATTTTGTTATTTATATTAATGTATTAATATTCTTTTTATACAATTCATTTATATTTTTAAAGTATATTTATAAGCAAGTGAAGAAACAAAACAAAAATTATATCGCGAAACTTTGAGGAATGTATAGATTTAACTTAAATGAAAAAAAAATAATATTACTCAAATAATAAAGACTTAATGATTGAATTATGATTTTAAATAAATCCCTTATTAAAAAAATAAAGGTTTATATATAGAATGCAAAATATTTGATATCAATTGCATTTGTTGTAACACAATATCTGTTAAATTTTCTATATCCGATTTTTTTTAAAAAAATGAATACTAAGTATAGGTATTTGATACAAAAACCACAAGAAAAAAAACCAAAAATTGTTTTACTCCGAAATATATGTATATTACTGCGTATATCGGGTTGTGTGGGGGTCTTATGCTTTTATTCACAAAGAACAACACCATTCTTCCAGACTGATGAAATTTATTGTCGGAATACAGAGCTTGAATACAGGATAGAGCTGTACAATTCACATCCTAAGTTTGTGACGGATCTATACGTATCCTTCAAATAACGCTCTGAGGAAATCTTTGGGCTATGAAAAATGACAACCTTCTCTTAAGAAGAAACCGATGCATGCAAATTAAGTTTATTATATATAGTTCAGGTTCGCTTGCTAGAAAGGTTAATTAGCTAAAGCGTGACAAAGTGAGATACACTCACTTCCAAAAGTTAAGCACGGAGAGGAAAATGCTAATTTCCGGAAGCCAATCAGAATTGAAGAGGATGCAATTCCTGCAGAAGTAGATGGAAGTATGCAAATATGTTAGGCTGACAGCCAATCGTGCTTTCATGTCAAGAAATATGCAAAAAGGGCAGTCTTATAAGAAGCCAGCTTTATGAAGGGTTACAGAAGTTGATTGTAAGTGCTGATAGAAGGTGTTTAAAGCTTTCGTACAATTTGTTTTCAAGACATACGTATTTCTATGACTTCCAGAAAACGAATGGAAGATTTGGAGCTCTGGCGTGCTGTGGGGCGCATTGAAGCAGGGCAGTCGATCACAGATGTTGCTCTTTTCTTCGGCGTTCATCATTCTGTAATTTCACGTTTATGGAAACAATTCCAAACCACACAGACAGTTGTGTGAAGGCGGACCCCAAGGGTTACAATCCCGCGGAAGATCAATATATTGCTATTGTAGCCAAGCGGAATCGCAGAGCGACCTCCACACGTGTGACATCTATGGTTACAGCGTCCATTGGTGAGGCTATATCTGCAGCTACTGTACGCCGAAGATTACATATGAATGGATTGTATGCCCGGGTACCTCGAGTTTGTGTTCCTCTATCCGTGCAATCAAGAGGGGCACGATTAAAGTGATGCCGGGAATATGGCAATTGGACTGTGTCTGACTGGGGCAATGATATGTTTTCTGATGAGCCAAGATTTGCTCTGGAGCCAGATGGCAAGCGTATAAGGATATGGCGTAAACAAGGAACACGCAATCAGCCCAAAAACATCACCGAACATCACGCATTCCGAGGCGGAAGCATTATGGTGTGGGCAGGGATTTCATTAGGATACCGCACCAACCTGCACATCTTTAAACAGGGTTCTGTGACGGCTGTCCGGCATCGAGAAGAATGAGATGATGATTTAATGGACGATAACGCACGTCCCCATAGATCTGACATCGTGGATGACTACCTGGAGAGTGAAGGGATTGCGCGTATGGCGTGGCCAGCATATTCGCCCAACCTTAATTCCATTGAAATCTTTGGGATGCTCTCGGCCGTGCTGTATCTTCACGTTTCTCACCTCCAACCATTCTTATTGAGCTGGAAACTGTTCTACAAGAAGAATGGTGATTGCTTAATTCTGCGGTGGTTGACAACCTAATTGAAAGCATGGTCAGAAGGTGTAAACTTTGCATACAGATGAGGGGGGATCTAATACCCTATTAATGTCCTTTTTTTCATTTCATGCTGCTTATTTTCACTTTATACATATTTCTGTTTAAGTCTCCAGTATGACATTATCTGATAACTTACAAAAATTTAATATTGTTTTCACTTCTGTATATAATTATTGATTTTGTTATATGTATAAATGTATATATGCTACTTTACTGCCAAATTTTGTGTCAATTCAAGCAGTATTTGTTGATTTTTTTGCATTTTACATCTTTGTGCTTAACCTCTTTGAAGTGAGTGTGTATACGGAGGAGAGTAAGTCAGTGTGAGAGAATAAAGATAGGAAGTTGAAATTATAAAGGGGTTGAAGGATTACGCATTAAAAGATAAGAAGACTGCTTACAGTTAAGGTATTAGTCGCATTTATAGTACGTTTTGATATTTAAATTATTAAGAGGGTTAAGCGGCAATTAGTTACATATCTAAGGTAAGGTTACATTAAAATAGAAGATTGATAATACAAGTGAATCAATTACTAAAAGTATTCTATAAAAAATGTGACTCTCATCTCCTTACCTATGCTAGCTAATAGGAAACATCTTATTTATTTGGATTCATTGAATTATTTTTGAGTTAATTAAAGTGCTGAATAAATAATTGGAAATTATCATGTCGAATCATCCTTCACTTCCTCCTACACCTTTAGCCGGGTCACAGGGTAGACGGATGGGGGGTTTACAAGTTCCAGAAAATGTTCACATTTTCTATAGCGCTCAGATACATTTATCAATGCCTAAAAATACATGTATGTATTATTAAAAATTATTCGGAAGCTACCTTTCAAATGTAGGGAAGTGAATGCTTTAACAACTAAAATAATTTCTGCAAGCGTCCTCTATTTATAGTCTGCGTAGCTTCGTTCTAGTGCTTTCTCGATATATCCACTTACGCCATAAATCATGAGGTTATAGACTTTTCTAGTAATTTTCAATTAAATTTGTTCACCAAAAATCATTCCAACTTAGCTGTATCGACAAAATTTCACCAAATTTTCATTGAAAGACCATTATAATATATGGGATGGCGTTGCTTGCAAATAATACAGTTTTTTTCATAAAATAAGCGCAATAGAACATAATATTAACTTATTAAACGTACATATTTATATTATTAATGCTATTTTACGATAAAATTAAGCATTGATTGCACAAAATTCTTAATCAACTACACTCTAAATTTTTGAAATTAAATGTAACACAGTCAATTTTAAATACGACATAATCCCTTTCGAATATTCGCTTATAAAATCCAAGCGAGAACACAAGAATCATTTGCTTCGATGAAGCAGGGTCTTTTTGGCTTGCTTCCAGAATTTTCTCTTATCACTATTCTTACAGCTCGGTTCGCCGAAATTTTTCATGTTATTAGCCATTTTGAAAGGCAGATGACAATATTTTGCATGCTGTTACCCAATAATGGATTCACTCTAGTTAGCAAATGCATGTGCTTTATAGAAGTGGTTAAGTCAAAAAGTGTAATCATTTAATATTCTACTTGTTTAATTGATAGAAATATATATAATTTTCTTCAATCATAATGAAAAAGTAATTATTTCGAATTAGAACATTAGACAACGTTAAAATAAATTCTTCATTTTTCAGAAGTTAGTATCAACTGAAACTTTAAAGCACGTTTTAAATCATTATTTATAAATTGCAATGATCCAATTATGTATTGTTCACTTTCTTTTTAGAAAGATTAATAATTTCAAAAAGTTCTTACAGTACAAGCCTATACTTTCATTACTTATTTTTAAAAATTAGAAGAATTTATTAAGAATGAATGTATTTAATTGAGATAAGAAACACTTAAAAATAAATAAAACCGAGCTAAAAATTTTTGGCTGCACCAACCTCCTTTACTGTAAATGGCGTTTTTTAAATACTAAATCAAATACAGCCATCGCATTAAATGGTAGGAATAATATAATTAGAAAATGGCAACATTTCCAGATGTACCAGATGTTTTTGAAACTTAAAAATATATGTCTATGCATATCTTTTTTTAAGATTCAAAAAAATTATTTTTCGAGACATGAAAAATTATCCGCTATTACATTGATGAATCTATACTTATATTTTTGTTAAAATATTTTTTGAAAAAAAAATCAGCTTCGTTTTAGTTTTTAAAAAATATAATTGTTAGTGCATTTTAATGGTATATTCTTAATATATTCTAAGCTATATACTATATATATATATATATATATATAGCAGAGATAAATTTCAAGTGAATTTCGATCTCCTTAATGAAAATAAAAATTTCATTCCTATTAAAAATACACCTTAAAAAAGAATATGCATTTCCTATTTTAAAAAATAATTATGCTTCTGAATATTTTCAGACAGAAAATACTCATTAAAATATAGCTGCAATGGGAAAAATAACACAAGATGAATAATAAGGAAATATATACAATGAAAAAAAATGAAAATACAATTACAAGATTATAAAGAGATGTCTTTTCCTGAGAATAAAACCATTTAGCAAATAAAAATACATAAAAATATCCCTAAAATATTAGACTGTCAATGAATTTCGTATGTAAAGAATTTTCGACCAAATATAAGACTGATTAAATTTTAGCATGCACTTAATGAATCTCCATGATTTAAACAGTATGAAGCTGAATGTTTCGAAAGTGAGCAAAATGAAAAAATTTGATTTGAAAGTTAAAATATAGATTTAGATTACAATTACCTATTTTTTTTGTTGTGACAAACTTTTTATTTGACTGACACTGATTAATAAAAATATGTGTCATAATTTATGAGAACCATGTAATCGCCTTTATGAAAGGACTGAACAACTATTCGAAAGATGTACAGGCAAAACACAGCAGAAATAAAATAATACTAAAAAATGAGTGAATAATATCAGATTTTAGCATTAGAAAAAAGCTGCCATCCTAAAAAAACCTCAGAAAAACATTAAGAAAGTTAAACAGATTCTTGTGATATTTGTATTATCGCTTTCTTGCAGTTACTTGAATTTTGATTTACTTAGAAATAAACAATAAAACTATTGATAGGCAACTGTTGATTGAAAATATGATCATTTGTCAGAATTAGTAAAAAGAAGCGTTGGTATGATTGCAGTTGGCTGGCCATTTCTTTTAAGCCCTCTAGGTTGTCTAACTTAAATATTAGAAGATGATTAAACCAGTGGACAGAAGGTTAACACTTACATGGTGGATAGGTTCAAAAAGCACTCGTCAGACCAGTAGCACCTTTCACTATAGTTCCGTGGGCTAAATTTGAAGGACGTTTAGTATTGTGATGCACATAATATATGCTTACATTATATAAGTTACCTATGTAAACATTTGAGGTAGGGTTCTCAAGGATCATTATGAAATATTTCTACGGTTGATTATACACAATAATGATATCACATAAATACAATTTTTGCTTGCCTGCCCTGTTCCTATATTTGTCACTGTTCATAAATGTTTAGAATTGCCAGGGAGGGCAAGTTGGGCATCTGATTTGTACGATTGAACTAGAGATATATTTACAATAATTGTAGAATTAGGTCATATATGACACCTTGGACAAAAATGCATTACAAAACCCTTCGTACACTAATTGACTTTGAAGATGCAACTTCAAAGGAGAGTGATCAGAAAATTATGCTCATTTTAAAATAGGCATATCTCCCCAAGTAATATAAATGATGTAAGATGTGCAATTCACCGACACATGTTGTAAGCGTTTAACGAAAGGAACCTGCAAAACAGGTATTTTCTGCTCCGAAATTCAATTTTCTTATCTCAGAAGACACGTGTAACAGCACATAAATGCCAGGTGGCTAACAGTGTAGTCTAGAAAAAAGAGGATTTTATAAGGGTACTCTTTGATTGAAGAGAAAAAAAAACAGAGTGCCTCAAACGTCATATATCTCAGCTGACATCCACCTAGACGCATCAATGGTGCACCAACTATGAGTGAAACTGGGGGTTGTGGCAAGTTTGAGAGGTGCTATTGTGGCCAGAACAACGCTAGCATGCAGGAATCTGAGTATCTACCAATTTTCGGTGGTGGCTCCACTAGCCATTTTTGCTGCCCTTTCACAATATGTACAAGGGAGCTTTTATATTCTGATAAAGATAAAAACCATTGCCCCCCTCCCCCAATTAGTTGCTAGTGACTTGCACTTGTAGTGTTTATTGAGAAGGCTATTAATTACCCCACAGAATAGACAACCCCACTCGAAATAATGTCAGACTTCAGTGACGTGGATAACGGAAGAGTTCAAATTCATATTCTCAGACGAGTCACAACTCTCTTTATCCAAAGGTATTCTCAATGTACGTATGGGGTACCGATGTGGCGATAGATCCAGTCTAGCTGCATTTTTGGAAAACCCCACTGCCCAATAACACAATATCATGGTTTTGAAAGCCATCGCTTGCAGTATCGCATGATTCATCGCTCTTATTCGTATTCAGTTCATTAGGCTGTCCCAAAAGCATATAGATGATGTCCTGTGACTAGTGACATTCCCCTTCCTTTGAATGTATACAATGTACTTAAACAGCAATATAACACTGCCTCAAACCGCATGTATTAGCCAACGTGGTTTCTAAGTTATGCAGATTTTAAACTGATCGCCATTCTCATCTGATCTCTCACCAATCGAGCACGACTGGGATGTGATTGGATGCGCTTGAGAGCCTGCCACCACTGAGTTTAGTATATGAATTATGTCAATTGATTGACAGGGAATAGGGAACTATCCGTCAGAGCCCCATTTGGATTCTTATTCACTTTGTAATACCCTTCTTCTAGGGGGTCTTAAGACCTACTGAACTGACGTTGTTCTAAATTACTCATGTGAGTATCACTTCAAAATAAATATTATTTAATGCGTCTTCTTTCTCTGTTTCCAAATTTCTCTTAAGGGTACTACAACATGATATTAGAATCGTCATTCATTTTTAACTTTTCCTGTAGTAAATGGTCATTTTGATTTGATTTATAATTGCTGACTTATAAGATTACCCGATATAAAATGTTGTTGGATCCTGACAGCTCTTTCTTGATGTGCGAAATTTTATATTAATGAATGGATTAATGTAATATTTTTAAAGATTAAGACAGATATTTTTCCACGTACTTTAAAATAAGGAATCTAAAGTATAAATAATTTTAAAGGGTACTTAATAATCTGAATAAATTAATCTTTTTGAGTGAAATTTTAGGTAATTTACTATGAACGTTTGGAATATGATTTCATTTATAAAAAATTAATTTACGCTAAAAAATAATAAATTAGAGCAAGATAAAGACATTGTAAATATATTAACATTTTAATATTTTGTGGGGATCACATTAGTTGTTTCCTTATTTTCCATTTCAATTCTTTAAGATTCTTCTTAAAGTTCTTATATTTCATTAACGCTGAGATTGTCCAGGGCAATTTCTTAGAAAAATGAAATATTGATAAAACACAAAACATGCTTTGCTTATTTACTTATGCATATATAATTTATTTTATTTAATCGAATAGATATTATGAAATAAATTCCATAATAATCAGAAAATATAGTATTCCCAATTGTTAGCGAAGAAAGTTAGGGATATTATATGTAGTAACTTAATTATCCGTTATGTCAATGATTCAATATATGAATTTAAGTTAACCAGGAAAAAAGTAAATATTAATTTCTTTTCGACGAGTCAAGGAAAAATGTAATAAATAAATATAAAGATTACTAATTATGGAAGTTTTTATTATTCCTTTTCTGTCTTAAAATGAAAAATTTAGATGAATCTTTTTTTCTTTGCATAAATTATGCGTTTCTTCTTTATTTAATCATCATTATAAAATTAGTACGGTATTCATTATATCACATTAACTGAATTAATATAACTGTTTATTATTCAAAACGAATATATAAATCATTTGGGATATAGTTTAGAAACATTGCTCAGATTCACAGACTGTTGTATATATAAAAGAGCATTGAATCTATAAAGTAAGGTGAAAGCAGATTATACTAAATCTAATATAAATTTCTATCAATAGAGATTTATGCTTTAAAGAAAAAGCATGCATTATCCATCGATAAAAAACTTTTTACAAATTTCAAAGAATTTTTTTTTTATTTGGAAGAAACTTAATAGAATTTCACACAAAAGTTTAATAATATGTTTAAAATGACATCATATATGCATACTCGTGTTGTAGATTATCCTGATACATTTCAATAATAATACATGCAGAATTAAAAATATGTTATGGAATACTAAATAAATTTCAGTAGTAAAAAAGCAAATTAAATTTGAATTCCTGCATATCAATAGTACGTTCAGGTTTAGAATTTTATTGCAGAGTAAAATATATTTCAAGATATTTTTTATTTATTTTTTGTTGCTCAGTATGATTGAGCATATATGATTTGGTATATATATTTCAAATAAGAAAACAGAAAAAAAAAACACCACGGGAATCAAAGTCATTAAATAAATTTAAATATAAAATAAAGAAGATACTTGTCAGTCTATTTAGAACTAATTACACTTGAAAATAATGACCAAAAAAATTTAAGGATAACAAAAGGATAAATACATAAATATGTGAAATCTTTAGGCTAAATTTCATTCAAGATTAACTGTTCACAGAAAATAAAGAAATATTTATCATTTGTAAAAAATTGTAGTTTTTTTATACTTTAGCACGCGAATATCTTGTAAAATATATGGTTAATAAAAATCAGCTTGCAATGTGGTCTAGCTGAAAAGATATGCATTCTTCTTACTTGACACTTTCAGGTATGCATATCGCATTCATAGAAACATGTAAATGGCAACATAATGTAAAAATTTGGTTTCATAGGCCTATCGGTTTTCATATTATAAGCCCTGTTTCACTAAATCTGACAAAATATTTTTTATTGTAAGCAATGCTATGCATGAATTATAAACCAGAAATCCTACAGAACAGTGATTCCCAAAGGGATCTATGATAACGTCCAAGGGGTCCATGTCAGCCAAAAATTAATTTGGAGGTTCATGAGGTGTAAGTGGCAGTATATGATAGTAAATCTCATTACACTAGATCATGACTTTAATTTTAAAAGAAAATTTAATCAAGTGGAAATCAAATTTTATCTATTTAACAGATTTATTTACTAAATGTTAATTTGTGCGTTTACAAGGTGACAGCATATTTATTAAAACAAGAATCATTTCAGCTTTTTTCCCTTGAGTTCAGCTAAAGAATTGTAAACTGGCTGTCCCGAATTTCCTAAATTTGTCACAGACAGTCTGTCAGAACGTTTTAACCTACGATCAACATTTAAATGCTTTTCATTCAGATTTTGAAACCAGGCTTGAGAATGCTTTGACTATGGCAATACCACAGTTGGCAATGAATTCACTCGGTCATATTGAATAAAAAATGTCACATTAAAATAGGAACTGATCACAATAAGCACTAACGAAGATCTTAATGTTTAGAAACGGATGTCAGAAATTTTAGCCTTAAAAAGTTATTTGTTCCAACTTATGGAATATCGTGAAGAGGTTTTTAATTGCTTTTCTTAATGTGAAAAAATTTCAATGTAATTGCTAAATTTAAAAAAAAAAAAAAAAAAAAACCTGACCATTACCAACAAACGAGATTTAAGGTTAAACCAGACAAGATTGATACCAAATGTTGAAAATTTTATATTGCAGCGTTAGAGATTCATCCCTCGCATTAAAATAATTTGTTTGTTGTTTGTTTATTTTACTTAACATTTTTATTTATTAATTAACTTTTAATTTAATCAATTAACATATACTCTTTAAATTTTAAACACTATACTTCATTACAGTTAGAAAAATTTAATTCTTTTAAAGTAGGAGCAGTTGTACCAGCTGTCAAAAATGATTTAAGTTGATAAATCATTTTTGGGGGAAAATGATGAGAAAACTGAAAAACATGGTAAGGGGTCCATGAGACAAAAAAGTTTGGGAACCTTTGCTATAGATATATCAGATAATTTTTAATGTAAGTATAATACGAAGGATATTAAAATCTTTAAAAAATATTTTTCCACTTTACAGCTTACAATTAACTAAAAAATTCTGCAAAACATAGAGTTTTTCATTAGACAGAATCTATAACTTACTTTAGTATGAGTTATCTGCACTAACAACAGAGTATTTTTTAGCTCTTAAGCCCCCCTACCCCTTTGAATGTTACTTTTCTAAGAGATGAAATTTTTAGTTCTGCTTTCAAAATTATCGATTTTGGTTTTATAGCTTACAGCGAATTAAAATGCTGATCTCTCACATGTCCTGTGAAAATTTGAAATACTGGTTTCTTACTGACCCCCTCCCCCGGTATATTTTATCTTAATTTTAAATAATCCTTTGGTTTTGAAATCAGCATTTTATTGTGTGTCATTTTTTAATGCATTTTAATTCCCTTAATAACTATTCACTTCTTCAAAAAACATTTTTTGAAATTCCTTTTTCTATTTTAATTGCATATCCTTCTAACCAAATATAAATGGGTAATGTTGGTATACTTAACACTTTTTTAATCCTGTCACTGAATTGTAGGCCCGGATTTTAATTTTTAACATGCATGGCTTCTTATATTTTTCTTTCCATTTGTACTTTTATGGTTTTGTTACGTAGGCTGACAGTAAATTTAGCAGTTTTGCTATAGATAAATACATTTATACATATGCAAGGTACTTATGGAATCACCAAATATAATAATGGAAATTTAAACTAATAAATATACAAAACAAGTTTGAAATAGAGTCTACCTTATATATGAAGACCCAATTTTATGTAGATGAAAGGCAACAATGTGATTTTCTACCTGAAATTAAAAAGAAAAAATTATTAAATTATTTATGTTATTATTATGCAAATAATTAAAAAAAATAGACTTTACAGCAATTTATAAAAACAGAAGTCTTGTGAAATCTTGAAACCTTGAAATTGATTTCTGAACACTTAAAACCTAAATATATCTTGTTTAAGTGCTAATAAATATACTTAATATTAGGATATAAACTAATTCTTATTTATGCTGTTTAAGGTTTTCTTTAAGTTATTAAAGGGGTGATATAACTTTAATATAGTTAACATCTCCCCCCTAAAAAGTATTTGCTGTCAAGTAAAATGTTATTTTTGTAAGCCGTGGAACGAATTTCTAAGTGAAGTTTTGCAGGTACTATGAATATCTTCAAGAAATATATCAATTAATATCACCCTTTCACCTTAGTTGATTTAAAATTATGGCCATATAGTATACATATAGTCGTCTTTAAATGGATTTATAGTGTATTAACAACAAGTTCGTATGAAATCCATTGCATTATGTGTAGACACGGTAAATATCTAAATACACACAATAAAAGTTCTACATTTCTTCCAAATAAACCATTCTGATTTTTACTACATAAAGAATAATAAAAAACCAGTATAATAGTTAGAATATATCTCTCATTATAATAAATATAATTGTACATGTT
>BMAO01039050.1:0-96745 GCA_019973975.1 Trichonephila clavata | reverse complement strand
TTCATTTAACAATGAGATATCTGCAAAGCTGCTATGAATCAAGGTGAATAAGAGTTGTACAACGTCGTACAACGTCGCACATAAAGTATCACGAGAGCTATTGGTGACTGACTTCATGATTTTGAACTTCGGTCAAGTGACAGTGACGAGGGTGACACCCGAGTTAACATCCCCTTCTTTAAGCTACTATACCACGCCAACAAGAGGACTTTGAGCTTCGCAGATTCAACGTCTATCGGCCTCCCTACAAGGCAGGTTCTCATGATGCCGGGATCTAACCAGAGACACGCCGGCATTGAGTTGGAGACTATAAGAGCAGGCCACCGCGGCCACAAATGAGTTAAGGGACAAATATGAAGTTTAGGTAAAAAATTTTTAGATTTAACAATTTATACTTTTTATAAGAAGATTCTTATTAATATTTTTAAAAAAATACAGGAATTTCACATGGACGTTGTCCTAAAATTTATGATGAAATCTTGTGTAAAATCTTGTACGATAAAAGGAATAGTATTGGGAAAAAATATGTTCGTATGAAACAACTTTATATTTAATTTGGAATACATATAAGTGCAATTTCTTTAAAAGGATGTATTTTAGAGGTATAGATTGGTTACATTTTTTATATATCCTATAAAAGATGAACACATTTATTAATATTATTCATTGGATTTATTGAATATACACACCAGTCTTCTAAATTAGCCACACTGTACTCCATGAGGGGATGGAAATTGTGACTCTTGGCGAAATCAATTGCTGCTGGGACTAAATCCACCGCCAAAATCTTCTTAACGTTGGAAAAAGAGGAAGAACTAATTCAAAAGTGGTTCCACCAGGTCCACATCCGGCATCAAGAACTAAATCTTCTTTACAGCTACTTTGATTCCATTCTAACCGAGGAAGCGTCTTTGACAGAAAACTTTTTACGCTTTCCAGAGGTATGCGTTCGCAACTATACAAATCAGGTTCCAGATTCATTATTTACTACTCTAAAAATAAAAAAGAATATTTAAGTCATAATAATCAGAATTAATTGATAAACGATAACGGTTGTTAAGTGCACAAATATTCAGATCATGTCTAAAAGTCTTACGATCTGTCTAAAATCTAACGATTTGACCATTGTTCTCAAATTTAATTTTGTAACAACCATTTTTATCTCAATTACTTCATTTAATAGGATTGTATTCTGTTCCATAGATTTTTTAATTTTAATTATTCTTCCAGGATGCCCACACTCATTTCACGGAGTTTTTAGTGCAAAATGTTATAAAAAAACGCTTAATCTTTTAAGAAATTTTTTTAGGTAATACAGATAATAGAGAAATAACAAAAAACAAGAGGAATAACTTTTTACATATATAATCAAACACCATAAATTACCATAAGTTTGATTTAAATGTAAACAAATAGAAATACAACAAGACAGCATAGGTCAAAGTAAGATGTACAGTATGTCGCCATCCGGTATAGTGGTTAGCGACGCTGACAGCTGTGGCGTGGAACCTGGGTTCAGATGCCGGGGAAGATAGGATATTTATAAATGTATAGCGTATTGAGATATGGCGGTATTCTAAATAGCCGTCGAGCCACAAATCCTCTCTTGAGGCTGGTGGAAAAATAAAAGGTGGGAGACCCCTGATCACACCCAGGGTTTTCTATCTCAAAATTGGGTTGATAAGCGGGTTCAATATTGCTGTCACCTGTATGGAGCTCAAGGCTATAGCTAACGACAGACGTCACTTTGCCCTTTGTCATTACGAATTTCATGGGCCTCGTCTGAGCTTTGCCGATAAGGTGGCATTAGTAACAGCAAGATATATAGTGAAATACGCTTAACGCTTTAATCGAAATAATGCAACGGTACCGACAAACTACTAAATACCTTTTCTCTTAACACGAAATAAAAATCACTTAACACGAAAATATTTTTTTTTCTCTCTGGGAAGGAATCAAAAATATGAAAAATATAACCCTTTTAACAAAATCTGAAAGAGTTTCTATATTATGGAATGCCCGTTCACTCAAACAAAAACTACAAGTGTTTTTAGTAAAAACAGATGCCATTACTTAAAGCAAAGATGTCAGACTTTAGAACGCGTTTTATTCGAAATGTGTGTTTTTTTTAAAATGCTCAAATGGCGCCAGCGATTGCTCCAAAAAGTTTTGAAACTAATTAACTGAATTTTTGTGCGTTTCTGTATAATAGTAGAAGTGTTTTAATTTTCAGATTTCTCAATCACTGTTCTTTTACAAAATTTACAGCCATTTATGTGACTAAAATAACTGTTTTTGTGGGGAATTTCATATAATAACTCAGATAAAGTGCTCTGGTTTTGTAAAAATTAAAATCTGTTATCCCGTAGGTCATTTCAAAATGAATAACATAGCAACACATCAGAATTGAAAAATTGAAAATTTGTTCAGAAAAGTTTGGTACAGAAATGGCCACTTTATGTTATTTTTTTTGTGTATTTTGCCCATTTTTTTTCCCATTTTTGTAATAATAATATCCTTTTCTATTCTTAATTTTTAGCATATATTTCTTAAAATGTCTAAACAAATCTAAAAACAACAACAAAAATCTCCGTATCTCTATTTTTTTTTTAAAAAGTTGTCGCAGTAGTCGGATACTTAATCTCAAAATACACGGGGATATGAGGGGAGGACACGATATGAACAAGGTAACCGAGTGGTTACAATCACGAACTCCTGCCGGCGGTGTCGATACACGGATTTGAACCCCAGTACCATTGAAGACCATTTACGTAGACGAAATTTATGCACTTTAATCAGTCGATGCTCAAGGGAGTGAGTGAATATTAATGTCATACTGTTCAGCTACACGATTGCGTTTGGCAACGGACCTCGTAATTTTGAATCATTGTCAAATGACAAGGATGACACCTGAGCTGGGACCTCCCTCCTACCATACCACACCAAAAGGAGGACGTTTGAGCTCTCGACAGATTTAACGTGCATCGCTCCCCCACACTGGGTCTTTAGTGATACTGGGCTCGAACTCATAACACGCTAGCCATGATCCGATGCCTTGACCACTTGGCTACCGCGGCCACTTCTTTATTAACAAAGCACAAAAGAAAAACAAAAAAGATGCTTTGCCTTACAAAAAATCACTAGTACTTATCTCCTAAAACCTTTATATAATTATGAACCTATAATAGTTTATTACATTATCCCATCTAAATCACATCCAATTTTTAGGAATAAATTTTAATACTTGTTGACTAATAAAACATTTTGCATTCAAAATCACATAAAGTATTTAAAAAAAAATTCCTTTGTATCCCATATTTTAGAAAATCTATACAGCGTTTAAGAGAAGTGCATATTCATACGAAATTTCGAAGTAATACTAATTATAGGCATCAAAAACAATTTTTCTTTAAATTTGACCAGTCTAAAGCAAAAATTAGGAAACTTACCTTAAAAATAAATGACAAAGCTTTTTTTATATCTAAAGAAAAATCAGTAATTAAAGAATATTTTGAGAATTGTACGCAGCTGTTTTTCTCATTTCAATAAAATTTCTAAAGAATTCCTTTAGATTATAGTTTCATTACAGCTACACAATAATTAGTCATTAACAGTAGAAGAGAGAATTCCAATATACTTTTGTACTCCTTTAGTTGGACAAGTTCACGAGCTTAATTCTGGAAATTATGTGAAAAAGTCTATGATAAGACCATATCTAGAATATCTAGTGATACTAAGTCACAAGAAAATAAATTTCCAATGTTTTCCATGTTTTATTGAAATAAAACTGATAGATAAAAAATATGTACGTTTAGATAGAAGCTAAGTATGTATTGGTTTTTGTATTGCCTTCTTCATACAATACCACACATTTTCTACATGAAAATCCGGAGAATGCGGATATGCTTTCATCTGATGTTTACAAGTATATGGTGCCTACTTTTTTTTTATGATGTGTAAGCTATGTTTAGGATCTTTATCTAACAAGAGGAAGGCATGACTAAGGAAATTCATTTAGGGACGAGACTTAGGTGTAATAGTAGTACTTCCTTAGAGGGTGTTCAACCCTCAACGTATAGCGCCGAATGTCCAGTTAATTCGGAGAAAATAGCCTTCGAAATTCATTCCCAGCTTTTATACAATTAAGCTTTAGTTAGCTACAAGACGAAGTGGCATAGATGTTTACACACCCGAGTTCCCACGCGGTCGGTCACGGTTCGAGTGTATTTTCAATTCATTTAATTATTTTCAGAATTAAATAAATTTATTTAAAAAAGGCTTATTAAATATTTATATAATTGTCTATTTTAAATCTTAAGCAATTAGTATAAATATGTAAATATTTATATTATGGTTTTACAACTATATATAATGTTAATTTATTATTATAACATGGTTAATAAACATTCTCATAAAATATATAATACTAAACGATATTTTATATAATTATTTTGTATTTTAAAAAGTAAAATAGTTACGAATTGTTTTATAATATGTTAAATAATTATTATTTTATGATATATTGTTGTTACTTATGACATCTGATCAAAAGTAACATCAGATCAAAGTCTACGAAAATTCATCGCAACTAGGTGCTAGATTCTTACGCCTGTCGTTAGTCTAAGCTTTGAGCACCATGCAGGTGACAGTACGACTTTGCTCAGTTCCACCACAATTTTGAAGAAGAATACCCTGGGGGTGGTCAAAGACCACTCACCTTCTCTTCCCCTTCCATCAACCTTCAGAAAGGACTTGCGGCTCGACGAATAATTAAAGTACCCCCCTGCCTCGAAGGCCCTATACATTTACAAACATCCATGCCTTCTTAGGGGATTCGAACCCAGGCTCTACTGTGCCGCAGTCAGCGTTACTAACCACTATACTGGAGGGACGGCTTATAATTATATAAAATATTTAATAAGTTTTTTTTTCAAAATAAATTTGCTTAATTCTGAAAATAATAAAAATGAATTGGCAAAACCAGCAAAAACAAAAAAATAAACAAATCAAGTTGATCAGGCGACTCGAACTTTGATCGACCACGCGAAACGCAGGTGCGCTGTCACCTATGCAATTGCGTTGCTGGAGGTAATTAATTGGTATAAAAGCTAAGCATGAATTTTAAAAGCTATTTTCTTCAAATTGAGTGGCCATTCGGCTGTATTAGATTGAGGGTTGAACAACCTAAAGGAGTGAGTGAGTGAATATTAACGTCGCACTGATTAGCAACACGAGTTCTTTTGGCGACGGTGCGTGTAATTTTGAACCATGGTCAAGTGACGCGGACGACACCTGAGCTGACACCCCCACTCTCCTAACTACTACACCACACCAACGGGAGGACGTTTGAGCTCTCGACAGATTTAACGTGCATTGTTCCCCTACACGGCGGGTCTTTAGTGGTACTAGGATCGAACTCATGACACGCTAGCCATGATCCGATGCCTAGACCACTCGGCCACCGCGGCCGTCCAACCTAAAGGAGTACTACTATTATACAAAGTCACTTCCCCAAATGAATTTGATTAGTCGTGCCCTCCCCTTGTAAGTGAAATGCATAGTTTCATCCCAATTCCACTTTTTTATCTCCCTCGAAATTTCCTTTTAGATTATTAAGTTATATATAAAACAATTAAAAATTTTATTCACAGAAAGAATTGCTATATACCCACAGTATTGCAGTTGGACTATTGGTGAATTTTAGACAGCGATCAGATGGTGAAAATTGAGCCTGAATTTGCACCTCATTCTCCAAACTTCTACACCACACCAAAGTGAGAACTGATTTAGCGTACATCCTACCCTCTACAAGACGGATCTTCCATGCGACCAGAACTGGAACCCGTGACTCGACAACACCAAACCACGAGCTGAAACAGTTACGACTAGGTTGTCGCGGCAACATTCAATTTTGATAACATGCTTGAGTATATCTTAGCACTAAATACATGTAAATGAAATCAGTATATTTTTATGAATTTCTGATTTGTGAATAAATTAGAAAAATGTGTATACAGTCGACTCTCGATAATTCGAAGTTGAAGGGACCAATGAAAAACAGAGGCAACCGTACTTGAACCCACGACACGCCGGTCTCGAGTTCGCGACCATTACCACTATGTCATCGCGGCTACAATGCACCCCTCAAATTTGGGAGTGAATGGACATAATTTAGATAGTTATAAACAACAAATTTTCATCCAATATTATAAAGAATTGGGTATTTTTATAAATTTTTTTTATTAAATCATTACTTTTATGTTTTTTCTCATATATGTGTGCTATTCCATTTGCCTTTCCCACAAATTCTATAATTTTACTTATCTTTATTGTATTTGATTTATTTTTATCGTTTTGCTTTGAATCAAAACTAAGGCTACTGGTGACGGTACTCAAAAATTTAAACATCCGTCTAGATTATTTTATCGATTCTCTTTCATAAATTGTACAATAAATTAGTGTCTTAACAAATTGTTTTCACAAATCACTAAATGGATTGCATACAGGTAACCCAGCAACAGTAACAATTAGCTAGCTGGCCGAATAACATACCAACCATACTCCTGATCAATGGAGTAACGAATACCACCCGCAACTTCCGCAACGTAGAGCAGGCAGGATCCTAGAGGGGGGGGGGCTAATCTCCATTACGCCATAAAAGGGCCTTAAACTGTAAGGAAACATTCCGTTTCATATCAAACGTATAAGGCAGGATCAGAAAATGAGTGCTATATTTACGTCACACTATACAGCTGCGTAAGGGCTATTGGCGACGGACCTCGTAATTTTGAACTATGGTCAAGCGGCGACACCCGAGCCCCCCCCCCCAAGCACCCCTCTCTCCTAATTTTCTCATCACACCACACCAACTGGAGGAAGGTTGATCGTCAAATAATTTAACGTGCAACGACCCCCTGTACTTGGTGGGTCTTTTATGGTACTGGGATCGAACCTAATTAAAAATACAACACTTATTCTTTTAAAAAAATATCCTAGTACTCAACCATTATTTTAGAAATATCAGTATATATATATTCTCTCTCGAAAATAGCACAAAATAAAACAGAAGACTGAAATAATAATGTTACATAGATCGGGGTTCGAGGATTTTATGCAAAATCAGTCGTAAATAACAAGGCAATTCCTTAAGAGCGATGAGTATTTATTGGCGTAAATCAATCCTTGAAAATACAGGATTCAACAGCAAACTTCGCAGAATAAATAACAGAAGGATTTCACACCTTCAACAGCACTCAGACACAATAAGCAGTGTCTAAAACTCACGTATGTAAATGACTATTCACAAGCACAG
Source organism: Trichonephila clavata (assembly GCA_019973975.1). Lineage (NCBI taxonomy): Eukaryota > Metazoa > Arthropoda > Arachnida > Araneae > Nephilidae > Trichonephila > Trichonephila clavata. The sequence goes on along the minus strand of BMAO01039050.1, from coordinate 89,433 downwards.
CCGAGCTTATCAAATTCAAGACAAGTCTTCTAATCGCTAATCAAAACAGTGCTCACTACTCGCTGGTTAAAATCAGACTGACTGTTGCGGCGCGTCCTCTCTCTATTTATAGCAGAGGCCGAAATATCTGGAAAGATGCGCTCTTGCCACAGATCGTGAAATTAGTGGATTTTTCTACTAATTTCTAGAAGAATCCAGAGGGTCCCGAACTCACCAACATGGTCGCCAAAAATGATGCCAACTTGGCTCTATCGCCAATATTTCGCCAAGTTCCCATTGAATGGCCATTATAACGTAAGGGACGGCTTGCTTGTGAATATTACAATCTTAACATAAAATAAATATAGAGTAATATAAAGGCATTGCACATCCAAATCCAAATTATTTACATTATTTTATACAAAATTCGTAACAATAGCTTGCAATAGAGCAAATGCAGTTAAAATGGTTAAATTGCTAAATAAATCGAATTAAAGTCGTTTGAAATTAATAGGGTTACCGCAAGAAAAACCCTAAGATATGTTATCCCCTCTATTTCTAAGATATGTTATCCCCATGGCAACCACATTGCCAGATGATAAAAATATCAAGGTAAACGCATTGTAATGTTCTCGCCAATCTTGTTGATCATAAACCTGGCGCGTAGTTCCATAATATCAAACTAGCATCTCTCAAAATGATTTATTTGTATTCAATCTGTTCTTAAAGCACCTAAAAAGAATGAATATTACTCCTAAGGAGTGGCATACACACACACATGTAAATTTTTCAGGAGGGGACGGATCCGGGGTCAAAAGTCCATCATTCACGTATCTTACCTAAAAATGCCGCCAAAGATATTCTTTTGATTTTGTCAATTTTGGGAGCAAAAAGCAGTAAAAAGTAAATTATTGAATTAATCCTCCTTATGTGCGCCACTGCTGCTAAGTTGGTGAAATCTTAACATCTGCATACATACATTCCACAAAATTGATATAGTAAGCTAAAATAGGATAACAAAGTTAAATCTAAACATGTTAGCTTCCCGCTTCCATTTCGGCAATATTTTTTTATTAATTACAAAAAATATATTAATAGAAAATATTTCGAAAAAATGTATCTTATGAAGTAAATTTAATGTTAGAAAAATTCCTCGCGCAGTAAATGTTTGGTCTAAAACTATTATTATAAAAACCCTTTTTAGTTATCTTAAATCGTTTTTTATGTTTACTAAAACATTTCATTAATTACCTATTTCTGCTAATTGCTAATCAAGCCTAATTAATTTCATCTAATAAGTTAATATATGATATTAGCAATTAAATTCATGCACATAGTAAGTCTATTTAATCTCTATATGTAAATTATATAAACCGCCACACATATCAAAACAATAAAAAAAAAACAGTGTTTCTGAAAGATAGTATGGTAATAATTTTACTACACATTTTTGCTCTCTTATCGTAAATTCTTATCGCACTCTTTAAAAATTTTTGCACTCTTGCCGCTCTTCTAACATAAAAAATAAGATTGAAATTTAAGAGGGCACCTTATACGCCAGGTATAAAAACGATAGCTTTAAAAATATCAAAGGATATAAAAATTCGCACACATATCAAAGTACTATTTATTTAAAATAAGTGACATCCTTATGAACTAAAATAGTTGTTTTAGAAGGATACTATTTTTTCAAAAGTCTGGGATAATACCTCGAATAAATGATTTAAAAACAGAAGAACATTGTATACTACTATTTCAGATTTCTTCGTAAAGGGAATGTAATGTGTATCATACGGGGAATGTAAATTAAAATTAAAAATGTAGCTTGAAAGTATAGATACGTGTTATACGCCGTATTTTACGGTAAGTATACTTAGAACATGAACATTATGGATAACTGATTTATTTATCGATCAAGTAAATCATACGGAAAATGAATTTGTATGCAGTTCGTATTTGTCGCAGTACTATACCATGCAAAACCATGATAAAATGTTTTTAGTAAAATCTATGATAATTCAGATATGTGTCCGATTATTTGAGTCAATCTCTCTTACGATATCCAAAGAATAACAAGCTTATTTCTATAGATTACAAAAAGATTAAACAATTTCATTATCTTTTACCTGATTAAAGCATTAAGGTCTGTAAGTTCTTCTGATAACCAGGACTTCGCAACCAGAACATTGAATGTTTAAATCCATACATGCAGTTTGAAGAGTGTATTAGGATGGTACATATAACATATACAGGGTGTTTCATAAATGATGGGAGTAACTTTAAGGGGTGATAGTACACATCAAGACGAGTAATAGTAAATAGGAAACCAAGTGTCCCAAACGTCTTCCGAAGGAGAAAGGCGCCATCAAAGTTTAGGGTCCTAAATTTCAAATGATGATAAAAAACGGAAAAATGGATCGATTCATTTGCGGTTTTCACTGAAATCATTCTTTAAATTAGTATTTTCTTAAAAAAAAGTTTGAAAGACGAAGTTAAAAAAATGCAGTTAGAGGGCGCTCTAGACTTTAAAGTACCAAACAACTACTTTTTACCAGTATTTTTTAAATTTTGTTAAATGTTTACAAAAGCTTAAATTTTAACTTGAATTTTGAGCGCAAAATTGAAACCATCGGGAGCGGATAAGTGGCGCAAATGTAACCGCGTTCAGGGGGGGGGGGGAATTGAAATGCTCGTATGTAATGATCAAAATAAAAAACGATAAAGCAAACTTTAAGAGGCGATAGTACAACAGAAAAACAATCAACTTTGATTAGAAAATGCATGATTTGAATTCAATCGCAAACGTGTTAGAGCATCTTCAAATTTTATCCATGCAAGCATTATAGCTGCAAGTTTCTGGAAGAAGAACATATATAAATTGTGATATGGGGAAGAAGAAGAACGCATATGCAAATTGGTATTAAGATAAAAGCCACTGACCCGAGTGTGCAAGTGTAAATCACGGTACAAACGTAACGAAAGATGTTGCCCTTCACTAATCAAGAAAAGGCTGATATGCACTTCATCTACGGAACTGCAAATGGGAATAGTGCAGAGGCGCGATGATTTTTTGTACGGAAAAAAGTTTCCCATCCCTTGGCCTGCGTGATCGCCCGATCTTTCATGCCTGGATTTATTTTTGTGGGGACACCTGAAGAGTCTTATGTATGAGACTCCTATCGAATCTGCAGAAGAACTCGTCGCCTGACTTTCGGCAGCTGCAGGAGAGGTGCGCGATACTCCTGGCGTGTTTCAGAGGGTTTGTGGATCCCTTCTTCGCCGTTGTACCGCATGCATCGCCTCTAATTGTCAGTGTTTCGAACAGCTATTGTAATCATTTCTAATTAAACTTTTTTTTATAACGTAAATGTTCTTTGTTTCCTTTTTTGTCTCTTAAAACGAAATCTGTTTCAGCGTCCTCTATCACCTTCGGGTTAAAATTACGAGTATGATTTCTTTGATGAATGTTGCTTGTTTTGGTGTTGTACTATCGCCTCTTAAAGTTTGCTTTATCGTTTTTTATTTTGATCATTACATACGAGCATTTCAATTTTCCTCCCCTGAACGCGGTTACATTTGCGCTACTTAACCGCTCCCGATGGTTTCAATTTTGCGCTCAAAATTCAAGTTAAAATCTAAGCTTTTGTAAACATTTAACAAAATTTAAAAAATACTGGTAAAAGGTAGTTGTTCGGTACTCCAAAGTCTAGAGCGCCCTCTAACGGCATTTTTTTAACTTTGTCTTTAAAACTTTTTTTAAAGAAAATACTAATTTAAAGAATGATTTTAGTGAAAACCGCAAATGAATCGAACTATTTTTCCGTTTTTTATCATCATTTGAAATTTAGGACCCTAAACTTTGATGGCGCCTTTCTCCTTCGGAAGACGTTTGGGACACTTGGTTTCCTATTTACTATTACTCGTCTTGATGTGTACTATGACCCCTTAAAGTTACTCCCATCATTTATGAAACACCCTGTATAAACTGTAGAAAAATGATATACATATTAGAATAACACAGAACTTTAAAAACATGGTACACTTAACTTGTATTTTGAAAATTACACGTTTGCTACATGTTTGAACATTAATGGCGGTGGTAGTTTAGTGGTCAAAGAAATGGACTTGTGGCTGGCGTGTCATGAGTTTAACACTAGTACCGCTGCAAAAGGGGCTGTTGCACGAAAAATATGTTCGAGGCTCAAACGTGCTTCCATTGGTGCGGAAGTTAGGAGGAGAGGGGGGGGGGAATTCCGGCTCATGCGTCGTTTTCGTCACTTGACCTTGGTTCAAAATGACGAGGCGTGTCGCCAAAAAATCCCGAGTAGCTGAATAATGCAACGCAATGATTCACCCACTCACTTGAACATCGATACTTCATGGGCCAACCGTTTGCGCTCGTTAAGGCTCTGTATTTTTTAGAATGGAATCAGGGACGGGGTCTTCAGCCTTTTGAGATCCTAGGCCCCTAAGCAAAAGAAGGCTCCACCTACGACCTTTTTATATATAAGTAGACACTATATATAGCATGTCTTGTCGAATACTTGTACAAATAAATGTGCGTGACTCACAATATCACAAACCAACTTGACTCCCTGCTGCCTCTCCCCTAAATGATCTTGCATAGGCTCAGGCCAAAACACAGACATGCCATAATAATGCAGTCTTGCGACTATTGCCAGTTGGCATATAGCTCGAAATTCCCGTTTTTCCGGAGAATATATCCAGGAATAACATTTGACGATTAAAATTATTCTGGTTGAGTTGAGGACTCGATGCCCATGCCTTAAAACTTCCCTGCATGGAATGCACCAATTTCGTAAGAAGCTCTTTCGCGACAATATGGTTGAAATAAATAATTAAAGGCTCAATTAACTCACGTTTTTTGAAGGCTTTTCTTCTTTGAAATATCATAATCAATTTTATACCACATTTTGCCTATCGGGTTAAGATCCGGAGACTGTCCCGACTTGTTGATCCTATTCCCAGTATTATCTTTGAACCATTTCCGGACTGAAAAATACATGACTGATCCCCCCAAAAGATCTCTCGTTGTTGGAAACAATTTATTTTGTAGTATTTCAATGTAATATCTAGATTTCACTGTTTCTCTCACGGTATGAAGTCTTCAATTAGTATAATAAATAAATATACCAATCACTATGCTTTGTAACGTTATGATCCTAAGTTTACTTAAATTTTGGGGTAGCAAGATGGATCATACAACTTAAATAAAATTACTTTTTTATTTACAATCTTATAGCATAACTTGTGTGTGAAACCTTTAATATCGTATCTATCAGAGTGCGAACACTTACACCTCAAGTTATCAGTTACGTGATTCGCGATCTGTTGTACTCTTTATAAACAGTCTGAAACTGTATATCGTGTTGTCCCCAATCCATCAAAATAATGAATTAAAATTTCTAGTAGCTCTCTCAGCTCTGGATGAACTCAGCAATATCATGCCGGGATTGATCTATCGCTGCCTCACAGCTCTCCCTCGAATCGCCAGTCTAATATCGCCGGTCCCGCTGCCTCGCAGTGTCCTTCGGTATATATTGCCGGTATATATCTATGTTTCTTCTGCCTCGTAGTCTTTTGCTGTTCTCGATGTTAGTTGATCTCCAGTTACTTTTTCATCCCTCTCTCTCACTTTTTGGGCGAGCTCCTCTCTCCGCACCCTACAATTTCTGATCAGAAGGAACACGCATCTGCACCTGGCACCTTTAGTCTTGATCCCAACTACCATTGGTTTTTCCGGGTCAAAGGCCAGTCTGTACCGAGACTTTCTTGTTGCCACATGTCGAAAACCATGTGGCATGGCCTTAAATTGACCAGTCACTTCGACACCAAGAATACAATCCTTGGCCAACCATCCCTTCCACACACGTGCAATCACGTGTTAGAGTTAACGAAAGAATGGACAGCCAATGAAACAGGCGTGTCTTATCTATAATTCTCTTTGGAGGAGAGAAAGGCCACTTTGCACGATTCTTAGCCTAAGGTTTCTGAGAAGAAAATAGGAGTAGCGAACAGCTGATTAAGGGAAACAACACTGTATGTATAATTTGACGCTAAAGAAATGCATAGTTTTTTTTAAATAATTCTCCTTCATCAACATGCAAATTCTTCCAAAGTAAATATTTTTTTTTGGGGGGGGGGGGAGAATTTCCGTCAAAACAAACTAGACAAGAGTGAACAAAATACCAGTTCGGACAAGTTCTCACTGCCGGTAAGTGTGGAGAAGCTTTTCATCGTCTCGAAGGCGAGATAATGCTTGGCCATTAACCTCCCAGTATCTGAAAGAGGAAAAAAGAATTAATTTTCGATATATACACAGTAACCACGGCAAATATTCGGACAATTGCTTGAAGAAAAAAATAGGACATATAATGAATCGATTTAGCATTTAATTAGGATTTTATCGCTCTATATATGTTCCCCCTTTTTTTTTCTCCAAAACTATAATTTTTGAAGCTATATATTAAAAAAAAAAAATTAGATGTGTTTTACCCTCTGAAAAAGGAGTAATACGTAAAACAAATAATTTGGATATTTTCGGAATTTTCTTTTTTGCGTTTGATGTATTTTATTGAACACTTAATTTAAAATAAATATTATTAGGTAATAAGATTTACCAGCAGTTGGTAAAAAACAATATTTTTTTTGTAAATTTATACACAGGGTGATTCATAAGGAAGTATACACTTTCCAGATGCTGTAAAACAGAATAAGTTAAGGACAGAAACCACCTCAGCGAACCGTAAAGTAGATGTTCTCTTAAAGTTTGTGTTTTGGCGCTGATGGAAGTGACATAAGTAGTAGAAGATATATCATGTGACTATTCAGTCAAAATCGTAGTGTCTGCTGCAGTGGAGAAGGATTTTTGTGTTATTGAATGGAATCCGCAACTGCTGTGCAACGGCATTTTCAATCACGGTTCGGAGAAGGGCTTCCAACTAGAAAATCTATCTAACGATGGTATGAAAAATTTAAAACTACTGGCTGTTTGAGCAAAAGTAAAATTCCTGGATGATGCTGAAACAGCGTATCACAGCCGCTATCAATGTATTGGATTCCTTTATACCCGTTTGGGTGGAAACAGAGTAACGGCTCGATATATGTCGTGTGTGACTAAGGGTTCACACATAAAACATTCGTGACTGTCTCAAACTAAAATTAAAATACTTTAAACAATCCCATGCAATCCTGTTAAAGGTGAGATATATAGTTCTTACATTGTTCTTTATTTATACTACATTTAAACTGTATACTTTATGAATCACACTGCATTATAGCTGTTCTGAGTTTCAAGTAAACAGGGCAAATCGTTGTAATTTGACTGAAAATGAGAGTACATTTTATATATACATTTTATATAATACATTTTATATATACATGTATATATAATATTTGATTACTAAATATATAACATCTATCTCATAAATTTTACTTCTTGAAACTTCGGCGACGGATTGTATATTTCGATACGAGTGTTTCAACCACAAACCTGCAGGTCCACAGTAACGCCGTGCACATGTTAGATGACTCTGAAGGAAAGGAATCTCTTTTTGGTCCAGTCGTTAAACTCTTTTATTCCTGTCTTTTGTTGGTGGTGACTTGAGGAAGAAGGGGGGGGGGGATCCCTGCATACCCTCTTTCCTGAGGAAGAAAGTCGTTTTGTTGATGAACTTTCTGAGCAATACATGGACTTCTAAGTAATTGTTTTTCAGCAAATATTAAATTGATAAAAATTCCCAGTAGGTTTAAGTGTCATTGGAACGTTTTTTCGTTGACGTTGTGGGCAGTCTCTTGTTGAGGTAAGGGACCTCGTCGAGGCATACGCTGATGTCGTTTGAATCACAGGTCATAAATTATTAGGAATATCAGACTCTCCATGTAAATGCATAATTAACTAGTGGCACTCGACTGTATTGCCATCTAATGTTCAGATTCTGGATCACCATAACAGCTTATCATCGCTTGTTCGGAGACAAACTGTTTTGGTGACGGATCATTCATGGTAACCTTGACTGCTACTCGGCGCAGAATGATTTGAACGACTGTATTTACTCGAATCTAAGCCGCACTTCAAACTCTCAGCCAGTATTTGTGGAAAATGAAAACTAGTGTAAAATAGTTTAGAACCTGCAATTGTTCTAATTACTCCACCCAACACATTTATTTAACTCGATTCTAAGCCGCAACCGATTTTAAGTAGCTTTAATAATAGAAAAAAAGTGCGGCTCAGATTCGAGTAAATTTGGTACTTACTTTCAGGTATTGAAATCATTCTCTACTCGCGTTGGACGATTGGGACGAAAAGGAATCACTATTCGAGTCGGTTGTTAAGCGCTTTCATTCCTGTACTCTGTTCGTACCAATTTCCAGGAGAAAGGGTCACTGCAAAACTAACCTGGGGTTTTCTTTGATATCATTGAAAATTGTAGCTGTCAACTTTTTACAGAAGAAACAGGACATGTTAATGAGAATGATTATATAAAGAAAACTGAAGTAAAAGGAAGGAAAGAATATTTGCTGATAGGGGAAAGGCTATAAAAGATAATCAACAGCTCGAGCTTACTACGACCAATGCACAGAATTCTATGAGAAGAAGGATTTTAATATTTTTATAAGTGCCGATTTAAGCTCATTTCAGGCCTGGGTGCAGAAAATCTGCAGGCCAGCTTGGTGGATCGAAATTTATTACCAGAAAACTTGGTCAAATCCAGCTATTCCGGGCCTTCCCAGGCCCCTGAGCGCCAGCCCCAAGCGCTCAATTGAAAAACCGGCATTGATATGTATATAACATTAAAGAAGCATTCGAGGATGATCTTCAATCTAATTATTCTAAATCCTTTTTGTATCTAAACTACAATAAGTTTATTATAGCATAATTATGTGAGAACATCCCCCCCCCATTAAATAAGTTTGATTAATCAGAGCAATTAATAAAACTAAATTAGATTAATCTCGTTTATGGCTGCTAATGCCTACGACTCCTTCAACTGCATGATTTGAAAATGGATATCAACGATCGAAACGAAATGTTCCGGAGTTAAGGTTACATATTACATGGGGCTCATTACAAATGACTTAACAAGGGTTTGGATAAGTAAACTTTTAAGCTCTTCATTACTTCTTCGGACTCAATCATTGTACCGACGAGTCTGGCACTTCGTTTTCCCCAACAACACACCCTTCTCAATCAACTGTGGCCGGTTCCACACGAGGCAAATTTGTGCCAGTCAACTTTTTTTCAGTCACCACTTCTCTAATGTGAAGAGGAGAAAGAATTCTTTCACACGCGGACACAAATTTGATTGAAAAAGTTTTCGTGTGTTTGATGAGTAGTACAGCAGGAAGTGTCAGTTGACCACATGTGGAGGGACCCAGGAGCTATCTGCTTCTATTCCGACTCGTATAAAAGAGCTATTTGTGTCCGCGTGTGAAAGGAGAATCATCTTCTCTCTTCACACTAGAGGAGTAGTGACAGATTGGGAAAAAAATTGCCTCTTGTGAAAAAAACCTATCTTGAGAAAAGAATCGAATCTACACATGATTTGAACATTGTCGACAATGAGTTTTTGAAAGTTCCTTAATAGAAATAGATAAGAATCGAAATAGCGAATTGAACGCGTAAAGGATAAGAGATGAGAACGTACCTGTGGGTCGAAGATAAAAGCTGTCGTCATCCATGTAAATGAGTTTGTACTTTCGGAGGCCGTTGAGTTCTTTGATGCACATGTCTGAAAATATTCAACAAATTATGGTACATGAATGTGTTATGAACACAAATCATTTATTTCCCAATCTGAAAAGTTTTTTTTAAAGTTATCCTCGATAAAAATTTGATGCGTTTCTTCCGTATTAGATTAGAAAAACTCTTTCTCGTACGACGTTAAAAACAACAAGTTAGTCACAAGAAATAAGAGGAAAATGCTTTCGACCCACTTAATAAATATGAAACGTTGTTTTTTTTTCAAAAATTATTCCGTCAAGTTCTTAGCAAGAGAGTTATAATAGTTAATGGTGTGATTCTTGATCTTGTTTGGTTATTGAAAGCAAGATGAAAATGTTCTTTTTTTATTATTCAGGTAAATGAAAGAATCACATTCTATATATTATTACGTGTTGAATATACAACTGGAAGTATATATTTTGAAGAAAAAACGAGTAAATGAAAAATAGTTATTTTGTAATGCATTTGTGTGGGTTCAATTATCCTTATAAATTACAAATTCTAATATTTTCACATATAATATATATCTAATATATAAAATTCTCCTCCGAAACGGCTTCACCGATTCTTATGAAATTTTTTGTGTATATTCAGTAGGTCTGAGAATAGGACGTAAACTATTTTTCATTCCGATATTGCTATTAGTTAAAAAGATATTAATTAAAAACCTTAAGACGCGCAATTGTTTTACCTTGTGTGTTGTTTATTTTGCCGTTTATTTCGCTTGGCGTCGAAAATCGGTTTCGCGCCAGATGTGACTTTTCTATGTTCCACCGTCCAAATCACCCCGCCCATGGATTGCACTAGCAAAAGGGGTATCTATAACAAATCAAAAATCACCAAAACTGGCGAGTGAAAAAACTATTTTTTTAAATTTTTTGTACATATCTTTAATTCAAAAATTAATATATTGCATCCGTTTATAAAACAAAAATATAATTGCGAAAAACTTAATCACTTTTACTTCGTTATCATTATTTCAAATAAATGACACGAGATCAGTTATCACCATTTTGCTCAAGATTGTTCTCATGTTCAGTTATCTGATATAAATCAATAGTTTTCAAAACGTGTCCCGAGCTCCCGCCAACAACAACTATTGTATTACCTGTATAAGCCATCTCTGAATATTTTCAGACATTTATGAGTTCTTATTTATTATTTACTTGCTTTTACCTGCGGCTCCGCTCGCGTTAATATCTTTAAATAACTATCAAAGTCGTAATCATTATCATTAGAAAGTAAGTAATGTAATATGGTAATTTTTTTATTGCTTGACTGGAACAAATAAAATTTAAAAATTCTAAGATTGAGCTTAGTTTAAAAAAAAAAAAACTGAAAATGTAATGTATTATAATAATTAAAAACAAATATTCAATACCTTAAACTATTAATATTTTTAAAAAACGAAAGTATCTACGTTTAATATATAATTCCTCTTTAAAAGAACTCAAAACAGAATATTATTCTAAGATGCTACTGTATACCATATTATATGTTCTTCCATCAATTGCAAATATGTGATGATTTGGGCATTGGACACACCGATCAGGCTACATATAGTTGGCCATGGGGAAAACATTGCTTTTCGAAATGCACCCTTGCTACCGGAAATATTAGCTTTGTTAATAGCAACAGTAAAACTGGAAATTGAACTTGTTTGAATTGAAATGGTAGGTCAGTGGGGATACTTGGAATTCGAGGTATGATGAGACTATCCCTTTTCATGACATATGTTCAAATATTTGCACCAAGTATATTCTGCATCAGTTTTGTGATTCAAAGCCTCGTTCTTTTACATAGTCGAGGAGCATCGAGATTTTGCATAACTGGTACATTAGTTTTAATTTAAGTTTATATGAGGGTACACCCGAAAGTTCAAGTGAATTTAAGAGCACCGTGGGATATGAAGTACTTTGTTCTTTATCCATGATTGTATTCATTGATAAATGTTTCTTCAATTCCTCCCGCCCTCCCCCGTACGTTGTTTGAATTTTCAATGTTGATTTTACGGACAATGACATTGTTAGGCGCCAATATTGATCTTGCGCGCAACCACTGATTCCTAATTAAATTTTGTTGCAAGCCTGGGTAAATTTGAGCAATAAGATTTACATCATTTTTTCCTGCATTACAAAATTCTCTGAAAGTAAAATATAACCTCCAGCATTTGCGTCCAAACATCCATAACCGATTTTCTATTGCGTCTCTGCATAATGTTCCGAATCTTCGTCATTATGAAGATGCACTCTCATATTCGTTTTCAGACTGAATTTTTCAACCTTTCCCCATAAGCCTGAATTCACCAGCCAATATATAATAAAGATACCATTCCTCCTATATTATCTGTACTATCTCGTACATCCTGAAGAGTCCGATTTAACGCTTCTATAGCTTTCTTGTGAGACATCGTACTTTCATCCCATACTAAAAGCTTACATTGTGGAAGCATCCTGCCTTGAGAGCTATTTTTTCTGAAATTTCAGATGAGTGAATCTTCAAATGCAAGATTAAGCGATAATTTTAAAACCGTAAGTGCAGTAGGACCGTTGATCAGTAAAATTGCGGCTATACCAGAAGAAGCCACAGCAACTGCTATCTTCTAGGTTTTTCTGATGGTCATTAATAATAAGTTTAGCAAAAACTTTTTTCCTTTTCCTCCAGGGGCTTCGAGAAAAAAGAGTGCACCACTTCCGTATTCTATTTTGCGTAACACTTGTTGGAAAACGTGACTTTGTTCTGGAGTTTATTGAGGGATAAATTATGTTACTTGATGTTGCAATACTATAAAATCGCAGTTTAGTTCTTAAGAAATTTCATTATTATATCCCCTTTCCGTCGACACGTCTAGGGCTAATCATTCCAAAATCATGTAACTTCTTCCTAACCATTCAGAAAACCTTTATTACGTTTCGTGGTAGATGTGTTCATTGGAAGGCATATTTGGTTGTTTTTTTGTCGAAAAATATCTTCCGCCATGTAGTCTTTGTACTTATTCCGAAAATTCAAAGTAATAAATACTTTCAAAACAAATCAAACTAATCAAAACTACTACAGTAATCAAAACTTTTTGTGAAACTGTCAATTAATATCACCATAGAATTTTCAATATCACGCGCGCGCAATTCGCTAAAACTTTATTTCGTTTCCCTCTTTAAAAACTGGGAGAAAATTTGCATTAAAATATCTGGGATTGTCGGAATAGAGAACTTATTAGCCAACTTGGCGATATTTCTCGAAGTTTGAGTGAGATTTAACAAACGTAACGTAATAAACGTTAGACGTTTAATAAAAAACATTAAAAAATTGCTTTTTGTAAAGATGCTAAATTACACTATGTTTCAGTTATTTGTTGCAAATGTGAGAAAATGTTTATTAAAATTTCCATTATTGACTAAATGCATAATTTTGTACCAACTTGGCGGGGAGTAAGCAACGTCAACGTTTTACCCTCATAGTTCCCGTTCCTGTAGGAATATGGAGATAAAATATATCTTATGTTACTCGCTGATAATGTAGCTTTCCATTGGTGAAAGAATTTTTAAAATCGGACCAGAAGTTCCCGAGATTAGCCGGAACAAACAGACAGATCGACAGACCGACAGACAAAAATTTTAAAAATTGAACTTTTGATATAAGTACCTTATATACCTTTAAATGCATTTAGCAAAAGGTTGCTAATTTGAAATTACAAACAGACATTTCAATTTTATTTATTTGTATAGATTAGTTTATTTATTATTAAACGGCAGTTAATAAAACTGTAATACTCAGTGCACGCAAAATTCTCGGGAATCATTTTCAATTAAAAAATATATATACGTATTTTATAACTGTGAAAGTTAGGTAAAATAATAAAAGAACAGATACATTATCAGTATACTGTTTTCTAGCATTAAGTACTTCAATTTGATCTATTTGTGTGTTTTGTACAGTGAACAATGCCAGCCAGACGCAAAGGATCTGATTTGGGCAGTCGAACGACTAAATCTACAGCAATTGCGAAATAGAAGAGCTCAAAGAACAGGCGAACAAATCAAACAGAATAATGAAGATGTGCGTGTGAACATGGCGCAGTTGCGTGAATCGCAATCACAAGAGGCACGAGTTGAAAAAAATCAACAAAGACGATTAGAACAAAGACAAGCGTGTTGATTCGTATTTGACACCCGCAGAGCAAATGACCAACAACGCCAAGTACATCGAGCATTTACATCCGATTCATTCCGTCGTCTAGCATTCGAGTATGAGCCCAATGTTAAATATTACGCTCATTCGAATGAGGAATATGGACAAGGAATGTCCGCATTGTAATGAGCTTGAATTAAAAAATGAGCCAGCCGGGATGTGTTGCGCGTCAGAAAAAGTGCAACTACCAGAGCTGGAAACACCACCTGAACCATTGTCACGTCAATCCACGTTCATCGTGCGCTAATGAGATCAACGCTTGCTTGAAATCATCGCCAATGTGGCGTAATGTTGAAAAAGTACAGCTGAAAGTAAATATGCGCGTTCAAATGCCTCAAGATCCATCCGCTGAAACATTCTCAAAACAACTGTTGAATATCGGCGATGAAAAGATTGACCAGATATTTCCCGATTTACACATACAATACTTGAATTGTGAGTGGCTGGCAGAAAGAGAAACTTTGGCAGCAAAAAATGTGGACGTCAACGATTTGAATTTCAAGATACAAGAGTTGATTCCAGGGGAATTGATGTCACACAAATCTATCGATACAGTTTGCGATACCAACGAAGCTGTAAATTATCCAGCAGAGTTTTTGAACTCATTGGATTTGCCAGGCATGCCACCGTACCATTTACAACTGAAGGTTGGATCTCCGGTTATTTTGCTTCGTAATTTGAAATCGCAACGTCCGGGCAAAAATTAGTCATTAAAAAATTGATGAAAAACGTTGTCGAGGCAAGCATTTTGAATGCCAAGTTCCGAGGAGAGGATGTATTACTAACACAAATCCATATTATTTCCACAGATGTGCAAATTGAATTCAAACGGATTCAATTTCAAATTAGATTGGCATTCGTAATGACAATCAAAAAGTCTCAAGGCAAAACGATGTGTGTTTGTGGCTTAGATTTGGGCAGACCGTGTTTTTCACACGGACAATTATATGCGGCATGTTCTCGCGGGGGGGGTAAGCCATCCAGTTTGTTTGTGTTAGCTACAGATGAACTCACTAAAAATATCGTGCACTCCATTGCACTAAGAGACTGATAAAGTTATTTTTAACTGTCATAATTTGTGATAGAGATGTAATTTTAAATCTATTAGTTAAAATAATAAAAGTACAAATAATTCAAAAAATGAATGTTTGGTGTTTTGTTACTTTTATAGGCCGTCATCGTTCACAGCGCTCCATTCCTCTTTCAGTCATATACCACATCCCCACACACTTACAATGAGTTAGTTAATTTTTATTTGATTACCAAAATATTCTCTAGAAATAATTTATATGGAAAACAACGTTTGCCGGGTCAGCTAGTATTTTTTATAAAATTATGGTCAATTTTTTTTCTTTAGCGTGAACGAAGTAATCGAGAATATATATTGTAATGATTAAATGTATATATTTTTAAAAATACAAATGTCTTTTCTAGTATATCATAAAAAGAAAGCCTTGGAATAGTTCTTAAAGATTATCTTGAAAGATTATGTGTATAAATATATATAGCGTGCTGGTAAAAAATCCTCCTTTAGCCCTTTGATTTTTTTCACACCATTACATTTCATCAAATGGATCCAAACCATGCTTTTCAAAACAGCTGCCGAAAAGAAAAACGGGGGGAAAACGTGGTTTTTAAAATGCAAGGGGAAAACATAAAAAATACATGTTTTGTGTGGATTTAAGCAACCGTCTTTTTTTCTCTCCAACAAACTCATATTATTTCCATATTTCGGACATTCACACTTGGATACTATACACAAATTATTCCTTCATTCACAAATTATTCCTTTCTTTTGTGCTCTTTCATTAAAAAAAATCTATTTGTCACGCTTCTAAGAAACACATGACTCCAAAATAGCTTCTAGAACAAAAAAAAAAAAAAAAAAAACAAAAAAACAAAAAAAAACATGGGGAGGGGGGGGGCGTCGTTTCAGCTGGAAAGCTACAGTGGGAAAAATATCGGAAATGCATGCTGTAGGTTGATTTAGTCAACTTTCTATGAAACAAATATTTCTTCCACGCCGCTATAATATCAATCCTTCATTCATACACCAATCAATTACTTCTGTCTTGCCTCTTTCATTTAAAAGATGAAAATATCCACTCGTCGTTTCGATTTCAGCCTAGAGAGAAATCTCGATCAAACTTTCCAAATTGACCGTTGGGCTAAAACTGACCACTGTCCGAAAAACAACAGATAGAGTTGGTCCGAGTAAGGTTGCCATTTCCTTACGGTTGGCAAAGCATCCAGCATAGCTTAAAGAATCCAGTAAAAATTCTCCAAATCAGGGAACAAAAATAGGATCTAGCCGTACTATATGTATATACAGGTGTAGGACAAAATAATAGGAACACCAGTGAAGAAATGAACATTTTTTATTTATAAGGAGTTGGGCCCCCTTTGACTCAAATGACAGCTTACATTTGATGAAGAATTGACAAATAAAGGTCTTGAACAAAGTTCATCGGAATTCACACCCATTCTTCGTGCAGGAAGTACCATTTCGAGTTTAGATGGTGTACGTGGAAGAGGAAACCGAGCACGCTCTTTGTTTTCTAAAAAACTCAAAAACACTCGGTGATAATCAGATCAAGTTAAAAGAAATAGGTGAGACAATTCAGGTGACTACGTTAAATGTTCCACTTCGTCATCATGCTTATGTAACCATGTTTGAATACAACGAGACGTATAAAGAGAGGCTTAATCATCTTGAAACGCAGGACGTTCTCCCGGAAAGAGAGTGAAGCATAGGGGAAAGATGATCTGCGAGAGAGTTTCGATAATGATCCCCTGTGATCATCCCCCTCAAGCCAACAAACAGACGCAATTCGCGGGAAGACATTGCGGACCCACAAAACCACAGAACCCACTCCATGCTCCACTATTGAAATCAGGCAGTCAACATGAAATGCTTCTGCCAGTATTCGCCAGACGAACACACGTCTGATGGTTTGGAATAATGTAAATGAAGATTCCTCAGATAAGAGTACTTATTTCCGTTGCAGTTGTGTCCAGTACCAATAGTTTCTTCATAGCATTCCACGCCGAAACTAACGCCTTTTGGAGAATAGCTACTCTGCCATAAATGTTCGCAGCATGCAACGTCTGTTGAATATTTTTCATGAATACGAGGTTCTGAAGGTGGGTATTCATCTAGGATGTTACATGCGGCAATGTAGTCTTGCGTTTTAAGACGACTATCCTCTTCAACACCTGTCTATCACGGTCCTTCATCTTCGACTTTTGTTCACTGTTGTGCTTCGGAGAAGATACCTTTCCTAGGTTAGTGTAGGCTGTCATAACCCTTGATACAGTGGCCCTTGAAACACCCATCAGACACGGATGCTCCAGCAAGGCGAGCTTCAATTATAATACCTCTTTTCACGTCGGGGAGAGGTCAGATATAATCATATTTTGCCAAGAACAGAATTTTTTCATGCAGTTCTCACACTGCCAGATGCTCTCCCTTTCACCACCACTATGTGGCACACTGTTGCGACACGTGGTAGCCGTTTATTGAATGGTCGAAGGGTGTGTTCCTATTATTTTATCCTTTACCTGTATATATAATATTACGTACTGACCATTTTTCCAAATTGTATTATTGTGTACATTAAAACAATTTGGAAAAATGGTCAGGTAATACGTTTACACAGAGACTAAAACTTCGCTTGGAGGTTTACTGCTGAAAACCCGGTTACTAATAAAGGCATATCCGAAACAAAATTCATAATTTTATTTCATTATACCATATTACAATACCGAAAGCCACCCATCCGGTATAATGGTTAGTGAAGCTGACTGCGGTGCCGTAAAGCCTGGGTTCGAATCCCGGAGGAGACAAAAATGTTTATAAATGTATAGTGCCTTTGCGGCAGGGGTAACCCTAAATAGCAGTCAAACCACAAGAACTCTCGTGAGGTTGGAGGAAAGGGAAGAGAGGTGGGAGGCCTCTGACCATTCACATGGTATTTTCCCTCAAAATTGGGGTGGAACCGAGCAAAATCGTACTGTCACCTGCATGGTGCTCAAAGCTAAGGCTAACGAGTAGCATAAAATTGCGATGAATTTCGTGGACCTTGATCTGATATTACTGTCGATCAGGTTGCATAAGTAACAAGAACGCAATAGCGAAAATCTTTCCTCAAAATAACGAGAAAGTAAAGCAATAACAAAAGGAAGAGAGAGAAAGAGATACATAAAAATAATGAGTAAAATCTAAATGATTACCTTGAAGTTTTCTTTCAATCTTTTCTTTTGATAGTTCCATGTTAATGCCTAAAAAAGGATAAAATTAAAAATAAAGATATCATATATGTTTCTCGACAGAAAAAATACACAAACTGATTATCGTAGAAGCGCAAAAGGGATTTTAACTCCTTAATTATAAAATATCTTCAATTTCGGCTGAATTCCTTTCTGCATGGAAGATCATTGAAAAATTTATATAGTATTTTCGTAGCATTTAAAAATTTATTTCAATGTTATTTTCATTCTAACAGATTATAAGAATCGTACAAAAAGCCCTACAATCAATAAACGTATAATTATTGCACCATAATGTAAAAAAAAAAAAAAAACCATTATATAAATACTCTACTTTTTATTTGTGTTAAATTTCCTCTTGCTTACCTTTCCTAGTGTTTAATTTTTGAAGTGAAAACTTCTTTAGCGGCGTTGGGCACTTTTTGGTAGGGGAAAATCTTATGGGTTCGCGTCACCGACATGCTCTGATTGGCGCATGCGCAGTGTGCTGTTCGCCTTAGATACTTATTGGATAGGTGAAATCTCGTGTCACCGACATGCTTATAGTAGTATATCTGTAGCTATACAGCTGACGTATAGTGCTGTGTATATCCTATAAGTGAAATTGAATGGATTTAGTGAAAAGTTCAATGTGTATATACTGTGCATTGTTGAAATAGTGTTTGTGCTTGATTATTATTTGAATCGTTTAATTGAAGAATCATTGTGTAGTACAACAGTGAGTACTAAATAAATAAGCTAATATTTTTAATATAAAAAAATAACAGAAAATTATTTTAAATACTCGTATTTATTTTGATGTTTGAAAATTTTATGTTATTTAAAATTATTTTAAATCTTCGTATTTATTCTGGCGTTTGAAAATTTTGTATTATTTATTTTCTAATATTTAATCTCTGCATTGCATCACGCAATCCGGATTAGTATTTCACAGTGGCTTAGACTTTTCTTACTACTAAGGTAAAACAGACTTCTAGTTGTTCAATTATATTTTTATCGTGGATTTTGAAATTTAAAATTTTACAAAATCTAATAATAATTCAAGATTAATGTGTTGAAGTTTAAAATATGGTTATTAATACAAATAAACATCATAAAAGATCAACAAGTCATCGAGAGAATCTAACGTTAGAATTGAAAAGGTTACAAAACAATACACTACGAACGGTCACCAAAACTTTTCTAGAATTCATCTTCAACAAGAAAGGATTATCGATATTTTCATTCAATTGTCAAAGTTTGCATGCGCATGCAGCTGACCTAAAAAAAGATGCTTTCGTAAAAAAGTCAAATGTTCTACTTTTGTCAGAAATTCGTATGAAAAACGCAGAACCACTTGATATTCCGAATTTCAACTTTGTTGTAAGTTATAAAAAAACCCGAAATTCCAGCAGCAGACGTAGCTATTTATCACAATACTCAAGATACGTCACACTTCATCACTTCACATATGAACGTACATACTAAATTCACTAGAAGCATTGGTGTTAATGTGTCTGATATAGGCGAAAGTTGCTCGTAGCGATTCCGAGAATGGGCAATACATATTAATGGCTGCCGTTTATATTTCACCTGGAAAATCTATGAGACAGATACAACAATTTTTATTCGAAAATTTGATGATTTATACAAAAAAAAAAAAGGTTCTGAAACACTCGAAAAAAGATTTGGCAAAAATATATGATAATGTACCGATGATTTTAAATGGAGACTTCAATATTAACTTTGCAGATGATAAAAATCTACCACTAATTGAATTTCTAAATTTAAATATGTCCAATGATCGAAAACTCAGTTCTACAAAATATAAAACGACGATCGATGCGGTTTTTACACGATACTTAGATAAATTTGAATCAAACATTTTCCTTTCTTACTTTAGTTACCATAAGCCTATTGCATCTTTTTTAGAACAAAATGAAATAATTGAAAGTACAAAAAGTCTAAGTATTGTTGAAATTAATGATGACAATGATGAAAATAATTAGAATAATGTTAAAGATCAAGTACATTGAAATTTAAGTAAATACAAATACTATCCATAAATAATATATATGATTGTATATTAATTGTTATTTCAATTGAATTATATTTATATTTTGTCATGATCTTGTACATCCCGTAATACATTTGAATAATAAAAATCCATATAAACATGCATGTAATTGTTGCTTGAAGTGTCAATAGATGTGAAAATCAGACTGATTTTGATAATTTTAATTCAAACATTATGAAATTTTAAATGTTAATACTGAAAGTTCTAAGTTTTCACTTCTATCGGCAATCTCTATAACTGCCTTTTTAACTTTATTATTCCTATTTCTTTACTTTTCGTTTTCGTATAAGTACGGATGGTCTCAGTTCAGTTCAAAAGAAGGATACCTATCTATCTATATACAAAACCATCGTTTCTTCAAAAAAAAAAGTCAAAATTCAATTGTTTTATCTGGTGAAAGGGTATTGTGGCCAGAAAGATTTCTTGAAGCTCGAGAGGATAATAGGGGAAAGGGGGTGGAGGACTGCAACAAAGTTATAACGAGTTTTGTAAAAAAGTATAGTTGGAAAAAAGATGCTACCGAACCTACCGTAGTGTTTGGGGTTCTTGAATATTCTCTGGTAGAGAAAGGTGGCCTTCAGCCACTCCATGGCAATGGAAATGTCCGTGATGGTGCCCAGGACGATCTCCGCGTTCAGATGCTCCACGATGTGCTTGTGCAGACTGAAACATTGTAAAATGCAAGCAAATAAACTTAACAAATTTCGAAATGAAATGTATACAAACACTCTATTTGACATACCCCCAGATTTACTACCATACCGAAAAACTTGCAAGGTGCGTAGGGGTACAGAGATGACTCGGAATCGCATAGGAATGCAAGGTTGCAATTGCTGTTGTGAGATGTGGTGCAAAGATGCAGAGAAAAAGAATCAGCAACACATTATAAGGAATTTACATTCCTCATTCCCTGTGACCCGGCTAGATGTGTGGGAGGAACTAAATGATCAGACGATATGATGAACTTCAATTATTTACTTATCTCTATATTCACCACGGACACAAATAACACTCTAATTAAGATAAATTTTATCAATCAGAGGACGAAGATGAGACAAGATAGCGTGGGGATAATATATACGATCATGCAAATCTATCCTTACGATAACTTATACAAAGCTTGTTTTCTTTAGAAGCGCGCTAATAATTTAACTCTCTAACTTCTACTTGAAATAAGATCACAGTATCTGAACTCTTGCAATCCTTTACTCTTTTAGACGTGGCCTTAAACACTTCTCCAATAGTCGAACTAAGCGCTTTCCGAATATTCCAACTTCTCACGCTGTACACTGTTTACGTATGCGTACTACTGCCGGTTTGCTAGCTTCTCATCTATTCACTTCACTTCCAATGTATCCATACTTCACTAACTTTCAATTCTCACTTCACTAACTTTCAATTCGCGAATACAGGATATATATATTAAACTTAATTACCATAATCACGCTTTACTTCCTCGGAGAAAGTTGGTTGAACAATTGATGGCCCAAAAGGAATCCCCAAGGGGTTAGTGAAAGGAACCGTATAGTTCCGTCACAACATTAAGGGGATAGAAAACATTTTATTGTGTAAGGTTATACTACAACAGGTGTTTGAAATCATTCCCAGAAAACGTCTGCCAATCTTGACAACGGCGCTTCATGGAATTTCTTACGTTCTGGAAGATTCCTGGGCATGTCACGTGGCTTGCAAGCAGCTGCAGATATTCGAGAGAAGATGTCTTCAACTGAAGTTATGGGTGTCTCGTACACGAAGCTCTTCATGTGACCTCAGAAAAAGCAGTTCTTAGTATCAGGATCGTAAATGACGAATTCCAGCAGGATCATTGTTCACAATACCTGCCAACTATTTTGATTCTGGAAATTGAATCGCATATAGATATACAAAAAAAAATCCATTCTTGGTATTATGAACGGAGGATAATATCTGATGATGGATCTGAAGACAATTTCTGATTACGAAGGATAAGATCTGACCTTGTCCTTGTATGAGGACATTACCGTGCGATTAAGAACTAATGAGTTAATTTTTTTTACAATATGTGGGTTGTGTTTCTGAGGGCAGTTGCTGCAAAATCCATGATTCTCCCTCCGCTAAGTAATGAATCTTGCACCAAACTACAATAATCCGTTTTTTTAGTTTGCAGTGAAACAGCACCAGTGAAATTCACTAAGTCTGCACGTGTTGACCAACGTATTTTTGATAGGCTTAAAGTCAGTGTATCCCGACGAAAAGTTGGGAATGAAAAAAAAATGTAGACATATTGGAAAAGATCAAAGCAAATTTTACATTAGTTACACTCTACTGCTGGTAACTCCAGCATATGGCACGTATATATATATAGGATATATATATATATATATATATATATATATATATATATATTCTTGAAATCGGGCTTGCTATCCTGAATATCTTCACGATATATACGAAGTATTGTCGTATGATTGACCACGACGACTGTCACTGATTGACCCGTATGACTGTCACTGAGTGAAATATTATTACTTTTCAAAAACAAAACCCCAACATCCGTCAAATTTAATTTTTTTTTTTTGCTTCGCTTAACCATTTCATTTTAACTGTTTCCTGATTTTGCTTAACTTTTGATCATCAAAATGTACATAAATTCTCCGAATCTACTAATTTCAATCTATAGGGTGTTTCATATTGAATGGTACAAAAAGAATAGCGCAGTGTGACTGCCGTAATAGATTTATTCAGCCGAAACAAATTAATTCTGCAACTACAATTTTAGAAGTTTTATTTGGTAACAAAGGAAAATTATTGAATGATAAACTCGCCGCTAGAGGCGCTGCTAAACAAAATGTCGTCCGTGCAGGAGAAAGCCTGCTGCGTTTTCGAATATGCCAATTCGAATATGAATTATGTCGAATATGAATTTTCCGTGCCTCCAAATCACAAATTATGGCGATTAACTCTGCCACATAAGTGAAACGGGGCTTCATCGGTAAGCACCAGTGTGTTCTCGAAACCATTCACGTCGAGCTTTTTTTGAAATTTCACTCAGAAATTCTTACACACCGGTTTGTCAGTAGGTTTTAAAGCCTGGACCATCTAATATCTGTACGGCTTGAATTGGAGACGCTTCCGTAAAACACGCCACGCCGTTGTGTAAGGGACAGCCAGTTCTGCACCTGCACGTCGCGTTGATTTTGAGGGACTCCGTAAAAACAAATCACTAATTCTTTCAATCACTTCGGGTTTGTTTCTTTTCATCTTGGGCTTTTGTTCTTGCATAAGCAGCCGGTATCCTGGAACTGCTTCACCCACCTGCTTATTTTATGCCGATGCGGTGGTTCTTTACGAAAATTCGTGCGAAAATGTCTTTGCACAACAGTTACCAAGGAGGTTTTGGCATATTCGAAAACACAGTATGCTTTCTCCTGCATGGACGACATTTTGTTTAACAGCGCCTCTAGTGGCGAGTTCGTCATTCGATAACTTTTCCCTGTGTTGCCAAATAAAACTTGTATAATTGTAGTTGCAGAATAAGTTTGTTTCGGCTGAATAAATCCATTACAGCAGTCACACTGCGCTATTCTTTTTGTCCCATTCAATATGAAACACCTTATATTTTATTTCAAATTATATATTTTTCCTTAACTGTGTAAGCATATTTGATATTTTAACGAATTACTGAACCATTCCATTTTTAGATAATTGCTCGGAAGAATAATACAATAAGATTGGGTTACCTGCTTTCCACGAGTTGCTTTCCACTCACCAAACATTCGTATTTGTTCTGTAAATGAAATATATGTATATATATATCAATGAAAGGAGATGGTCATTATTTATGTACAAGTTCCACGCCTTAAGAAGTTCTAAGCTTTGGATGTCTTAACCAATAAAGTAATCCGAAAAATATGTTGCATAGTTTGAATGAACAATTCACAAATGTAGGGAACAAGATATAAAAAATAAATAAATAAGGTAATAAAGATTAAACCTAAAGTTATATAAAATCCAGAGTTCATGATCTAAAGCAAACCTTTAAATTTTTTTAATAAGGTCTTTTGGTGATTTTTTTCCTTGCGACATTAAAATAAAAATTATATACTTATACATAGGCCATTATGTTAAAAAAGTAGTAACTCATTACACAAAACTCAACGAACTCATTACACAAAATTTTGCAGTCTTCAACATTTAAATTTTGTGAGAATATTGCAATTATTTTTCTCAACTGAATTTATTTCAATGCATTAATCACAGTTTCGTTTGCCTGAGAAATTCAGTAAAAACCAACTTTTAACTTCTCTGACTCATCCCTACATCAACAAAATTTGGGTCATTTTCTGTCAAAAACTCGCGACTATTATTTGAGCGATCAGTGCGTAATACAATGTGAATCATTATATAAACCCATGTTCTTCAGAGGCACGTGAACCCGGCGTGTTGCATTACCAACAGCCTCTAGCGCTCTTCTAAAAGCAACTGATGACAGCGAAAGTTTTCGTATACGGGCACATACTACACTCATCCTGGAAGCTGTCCATTCCTAACAGTGCTTTCCTTATTTTTTTTATCGCCTCTGTAGTCGCTCGACTGAATCATTCGTGATTTTTATTTGAAAGATAACTTGAAGGAAAAGGTTTGTGTGTCCGAACAATCTATAGATTATCGACGCACTTCGGAATTTATGCGCCATCAGCAACATCAAGCAGGACGAATTTCTGAAAATTCACATTGAATGTAACTTATCGAATAACCGGTTCCTAGACAATGAATACAGATATCTATACAGACGAAGAAAATTTAGTACCGCTTTTGTTTTTCTCATCTAATTCTATAATATCACTTTTCAGATCATGTGATCTTCACTTTCTTTGAGTTTAATATCTTGGGCTGAATGTGTAGCGTGTGTGTGATTGTAATAATATTTCTCTAATGATTTTACGATGTACGAACAAAACGCGAAAACAACACTCAATAATCGGTTTAAGTAGGTAAATGTTTCTATCAAAGAAACAAATATTTACCTTTAAGCTTGTCTTCGTCATTATCACAGCCGTTGCACTGGAATCAAACTGCAAATACATTCATTCATTATCATAAATGCATTGAAACAGTTGCAAGTAAATTAATTTATAGAAACAAACATCTTTTTGATAGGGTGAATCTAAAATTATATTTTTTATGCTACTTTCCATTCAGTACTGTTAAATGGGATACTGGTATCCCCATTATGTTTCAATATAAGATACTATTCCGTTAGTGCGGTGGCAATAAAAAGTAAGCGTAAAATCGTCTAAGTAGGTTGTTTATCACCTCAAATACTATACTGTTCGAACTAATTGGGACAAAAACGAAAGAAAATATTTTTTTCTAAAAGCTTAGCTTTTAATTATTACATATCTTCTCTATATCAGTACGAAGTATGTCCTCTTTTAGCCGAAATGACCTCTTGAACAGGTTTTGGCACTAACTCTGCTGGTGTATTGCGCATGGTCTTGACTTTATCATCGAGGAATTACACTTATATAGCAATTTTTATCATCTGTTCTGTTCTGTTGTCATGCAATTCATCTTAGCTAAACGATTCTTGAGAATCGTTTAGAAAAATAAAGCATAAATTCTCAATAAGATTTAGGTCTGGTGAATTACCAGGCCAAACAAGCACTTGTATTTTATTTTCTGGCATGAAAATCTGGATTGATATCGAATTGTGACAAAGAGCCAAGTCCTGTTGAAATGTTCCGTCAAGTGTTATCATGAATTGAACAATTCTACTACGAATTATTTCTATGTATTTAACAGACATTTGTTGTGAATAACCCACAAAACATTACTTCAGAAGGGTGTTTTACAGTCTGTTAGATATGATCTGGTAACACAGTTTCACCTTCACTTTGTTTTACTGCACTTAATTTGTATCGCTGCACAAATGAATGTGTTTCATCACTGAAAATTACCTTCTTCCAGTCGTTAACAGTCGGCAAACTTTCGCCCAGCTAAGCGTTTTTTTTTTTTCATTTTTTCTAACAAGGGGAGGGCACGACTAAGGAAAATCATTTCAGGACGAGACTTTGTGCAATAGTAGTATTCTTTTGGGGTGTTCAACCCTCAATGTAATTCCGCCGAATAGGCAGTCAATTCGGAGAAATTCTTTCGAAATTCTAGCTTAGCTTTCATACAATTAAGCTTGAATTTCTTCCAACGGCGCAGCAGCGTGGTCGGTAAAGTAACTGTTTACCATGCTACAGGCCTGGGTTCTATTCGATTTTTTGTTTTAAATTCATTTAATTCCTTATACAATTAAATAAATTTATTTAAAAAAGACATTAAGTATTTTATATGATTATAAAATAATTAAACTAATAATATAAGATGTATATATAATTTGTAATATATTAAGGGTAAGCTTGAATTTCGATGGCTATTTTCTTCGAATTGACTGCCCATTCGGCGGAATTACATTTTGTGGGTTGAATACCCTAAAGAAGTGCTAGTATTGCACAATGTCTCGTCCCGAAATGAATTTCCTTAGTCGTGCCCTCCCCTTGTAAGTTAGAAATTGCTTTATACTTGAGTTTGTTGCCTTAAGACACAATTCCAGAAACTTTTGTGTACAATTGAGGTATTCACTTCAACACTATACTTTGATAAATCCTTTCGAAGATCTATGCTTGTCCTCCTTGGATTTATTTTAGGAATTTTTATTGCAATTTTTATCAGTTCTTGGAGTAGCCTTCCGCTTATGCCCACATTTTCCTTTTCTTTTTAGAAAATATGTTCCGAAAACTTGAAATGCTTTCAAAATTTTTAAAACATTCGATTTGCGCAGACCAACTACAGTAGCTATATCTTTCACAATCGTAAAAAGTGTGTTATTTAAGAGCGATTATTTTTGAAAGCTTACTAGGAGAAATATCCATCTTTGAACAAGCAAAAGTAATACGTGTTACACGTAACGCAAAAATTGTAACCACCAGCTGACGTACTGAAGTGCCTATAACTGAGCTACTGATACTCGAAAACCAGTCAAACAAGTAAATTATAGTCAAAGTCAATCCGTCACTCTACTTCTAGGCAGATATAACCAATTTGAGGCAGTTCAAGACATCACTGGTAATCATATACCAACTCAGACAAGAAAAATATATTTGTCCCAATTAATTCGAACAGTATAGTATCACAATTTTAATGCTTCGATTATCATGTATTTTGTTGCATTGTTTGGAAAGACCTTATTTGCTGTAATCGGTTAGAAACAAGAACAGTACTTGCGTATTATCGCAACGATATTGGCAACATTGAATAAAATCACTCCAATTCTAAAAGCGGAATGCGCTGACGAGAATATGAGTCGCCTAGACGAAAACGAACAATTTGTCATAAGTGAGCGTTTCACAAGGCGCGGATGTTAAACTGCATCTTTTTAAAAATGTTTGACTACACGAACGGGAAACATGCACCTCATGTACGGCCAAGCAGATTGCAATGAAAGCATCGTCGATTTTATCTTCCACAGACGAGTAGGAAATTTGCATACAGGCAGATTTCTTCAACTTTACTACGGCGTCCCAAATCCACACATTCGTTTTGACACTTTCCTCGTCTGGTGCATCCTTTACCCGAACGGTTACTATAATCGAGATTTTCACCGACTAAACGAGGTTTCCGACTGCAGGTTCTAGGTTGATTTGTCATCTCCATGCTGCCTACTATCACTCCTCTAAGTTTGTCAATCGAATTCAGCAACACCCTGTATAGAAGTGTTGGTAAGATATTGTTACGAATTTTGTGTAATGAATGCTTAAAATAGTGTAAGTAATTTACATCTGGATGTGTAATACGTTAATGTTACTTTCTGTTGTATTCATTTTATGCTAAAATTGTAATATTCGCAAACAACGCACTAACTAACATTATAATGACGATTCAATTGAAACTTGGCGAAATGTTGGCGAGCCAAGTTGGTGACCATTTTTTGGCGAGTTGGTGATCCTTTTTGGCGAGTTGGTGACCATATGGATAATTCTGGAAATCACTGGAGAAATCTACTTATATCACGATCTATGATGTAAGTGGATTTTTAGAGAAAAATCCGTGCAGGGAAGCCACTCTCTATACATAGAAGCCACTCTCTGAAGTTGAATTAGTATCCCTTGGACTATTGAAGAGTCGACTAACTATTAGTTACAATGATCGAGGGATTACTTGCGAATAATCTTAATCATTGCGTATTTATATTTTTAGACACTGATAGGAAGGCCTTCTGGGATATATTTGGTGAATTTTGCTGCTGTATCCTGTATTTATAAGGATTGTTTTTCGACTATATATTTTCATCGCTTCTGCAGAACTGTCTTGCTCTTTGAGACTTATAGTATAAAATCCTCTAACTCCGATCAACATAGCAATATCTTTTAAACAGCAGCGTTTAGATTTTATACCCTTAAAACAACTAAAATATTATTTTTAACCGTGCGATAACTGCGGCAACCACGTAAAGGAGACTAACAGGAATCGAAAACTTACCTGAGGGCGCCCTGCCCTACCGATCATCTGCAGCAGCTGAGTTTCTGAGTATTCCTTGTAGCAACCCGCGGCATACTGCACCGTGGACTTGATGACGACCAAATGCGCCGGGAAGTTCACTCCCATGGCCAGGGTGCTGGTCGAAACTGCGAGTATAAAATACAGATCTTTTCAGAGACGTATCAGGTATGACATTCTATTATATTTTATTAATTAGCTCGTATTCCCCATCGAACACTCTCACGACACGGAATAAGGATCAAAATATTTTCTTTTTAGTAAATAATTAACAAATTCTTAGATCGAATGGAAAATCAAACAAGGACCAATTTAAAGGAAAATGGGATTAAAATAATTACCTTAACAGATTTAGAGAGTAATTTCAAGTCAAGAGCCTGTAGAATTATCTATTAGGGGCTTTTTTCTACTATTTTGAATTCGTGAAAGAAACTAATTCTGTGGAACTCTTAATAACCTTCTCCAGACTAATGCATATATAGAAATGAAGTTCAATGCATCAGAACAAATTTTGGGGGGTGGGGCGAAAGCTCACTTAAATTCCTTTTTATTTACAAAAAGGAGCACACAAGAAAACGGAACAGTGGTTATTGGTATGCTTTTGTATGAAAGGGTGGAATAACCTTATTTTAGCCCCTTGTTTTGGCGACAATAACGATAAATTTGTTTGGATTTTCGAGCCAATTTGGCAGTCGACAGAAAATAACAACCATAGTCGGACTGGCCTTTTTTTTTCATTTATCACACAGGGGTCAGTTAGGTCGACTTGGAAGGTTCATTTGAAAAAAAAAAGGGGGAGGAGGTTCTAGAATAGCCAAGAAAAAAATGGCTGAAAGTGAAGCGACGAGAATGATAGACGCAAGAAGTGATTTAGTTGATATACACTTGCTAGATAAAGTCTGCGCTCCCCTAACGCGTTCTTTGTTTTCCTAACAAAATTTCATGAATTTGTTTATTATTACTTAAATATTGGGCATGCAAGATTTCGTTAATTTTGAATTAAAACTACGTAAGATAAAGGGAGTTTTGTAGCCAAGCACACAAATAGTAGGCAGAAAAAGTGTGCATTCACTATTTGAATATTTTTGATTCTTAGAATTTTTATCAACAGGCGTTATAGATTTAAAACAATTTAAAGGAAAGTGCCACCAAACTCGACCTAGGATCATTGTTTCGTTTCCAACACGACAGTAATCATAAGCATACCGCTGAGATTGTGAAGCTTTGGTTCTTGTATAATGTCCCAAATCAACTGCAAAAGTACCTGCAGTCACCTGATCTGAATGCTAGGGAAAACCTATGAGATTTGCTAGAGTGTAGGATTCGTCAACACAATTTATCTAGCAAAGATATGCTGAAGAGTGTTCTTATGAACGAATGGGAGAAAATAAGAGCTGAAGAAACCACTAGACTTGTTAATTCAATGCCAAAACGACTTCAGGGTTTTTTCAAAAGAATGGGTTATCCAATTAGTTATTAAATAGCTCATTATCCTTTTTAAATAATTTGTACAGTTGTGACGGGGCTATATGCGAGAATTCATCAATAATCCTCTTGGGAAACTTTGGGGCCAGCATTTTTACTATTTCACAGCCTCTTCGGGAAAAACACGAGATAGTTATATGCTAATTAGTTCAACTATATAAAGTCTAGATTTCGTAAATGTAAGGGAGAAGGAGTTGCCAAGCTGCATGTAAGTATCGTCGGTGAATTCCTTTAACGAAATTAGAGCGCATTTGATAGAGATCAATTATTAAAGTAAAGTATTAGTTTAATCATTGATGGAAATAGATTCAGTGCCGACCTGAGGTTAGCAAGAGTTCGTCTCCTTGTCCATTCTAATAGCTGAGATTACTTAGACGGGAATATTAGATTTGAATATTAGATTTGAGTATTAGATTTGAGTATTAGGTTTTAAATCAACGCATTAGCATTAATCGAGGTATTAGGGAATCACTCCTAGGTTTCCACTTATAATTGAACTTGTGATTGTTATTGTGTGTGTCTGTCTTGAATAAATAATTGTTGCTATGGCTTTTGTTGGTGATGATATGTTTCCTCCTACACTTAGAGACGCGTCGGGCGATGTGAGCTCAGTCCAAAATAGGACTGAGACACGACATTGGCACCCAACGGGTTTGTCCTCAGGACATATCTCCCTTAACCCCCAGATGGGAGTCGGACCCAATTTTAGGCTCTTGCCTGATATTTGTTTCTCTGGAGTAGAGAACGTAACCGAATTTTTGGAATATATTAACAGTAATGTTAAGTTTTACGAGGTACCTAACAATTTGGCATGTGCTTATCTTAAAGGGAGTCTCCGAGGACGAGCCTTGGACTGGTATGACGTCTTCGGGTCTTCGATAGTGAAAGGGAATGCTACGGATTTCGCGCAATTATAAGAGGCTTTGACAGCAAATTTCCCAGTGGTTAGGAATAAGACTGAATTGGAAGTTAGGATCTATTCGTCGTATCAGCGTCACGGTCAGGCTCCTTCTGATTTCATATACGACCTCCTCAAAATACATAAAAGGTTGGGACTAAATATGTCGGAAAATAATTTAATCGAGCATATTGTTACACGTTTGGAACCACAATTGATGGAATACATAGAGATTAGAAATCCAACTACTCAATTGCAGTTACTTCAGATGATATCGAAGTACGAGGACAGATATTTGAGGAGAGACAATCGGGGTTCGAGTAATAATAATACTAAAAGACGTGCTTATGATGTGAGTAGGAGGTCTAACGAAGGTCGTACAAGTAAAAATTGGAGAGATACTGGGGTAGTCGAACGTCAAAATGATAGGAGACAGGGTTATAGTACTTCCTATGGGACGAGACCCCAGAAGAACCATGATAATCAAGAGTTCGAGAACAGGAACCGTATTGATAGGAATGATCGCGGATTCGAGAATCGTGGTGGACGAGATCAATATAGAGAAATAGGGGTCCGAGTGACAATTTTGAACGGGGGTCGAATAATCGTTGGAATAGGGGTAGTCATAAAAATTTAAACTTTTTAAGCGTTCGAAATCAAGATCGATCGCATGTTGATGAGAAACCTTCTATAAGGGTTTCTGCTTTAAGGATGTCCCCTTTAGAACTCCCGTACGGGCCAATTTTAGTGAATGATATCTTCACTAAGGCATTATGGGATACTGGGGCCGAGAAGTCGTTCATCTCTGAAGAAACGTATCGGACATATTTTTCGTATAAGCCAATAAAAAAATCAAATGCAAAAGTTATAACGGCTCAGGGCGCCTGTTGCAACAATGTAGGGACGATAGAATTAGAGAATTCACGAAAAAGTGGGATTTTCATATATTAGCAGATCTCGAATATCCATGCATTTTAGGTATCGATTTTATAAGAAACTCGAAGATTACCATGAATTTGGAGGAAAAGTCTTTAGCGATTCCGGATTCGCAAATCGAAGAAATGAAAATCGTTGAGGAGAATGTAGAAATTGATCTTTCGAATACAAAATTAGAAAAAAGTCAAAAGAGAGATTTAAATCGTTATTTAATAGTTTTAAAGGGCTGTTTTCCGAAAAACCGGGACTTACTCATGTATTATATCATGAAATGGATACGGTTGATAGCGCTCCGGTTGTATCCAGACCGTATAAGTATGACAGGGTTAAGCAAGGTGTATCATTGAGTACCATATCAACAAAATGTTACGAGAAGGCACCATCGTACAAATTCAATCGTTTTACGCATCTCCTGTAGTATTATGTCGTAAGAAGAACGGATTACCCCAGGAAAATCCTGAGGCGTATAGATTTGCGGTGGATTATCGCGAACTTAATGCGGTAACTAAGTACCCTAGATATCCTTTGCCACTCATTGAGGATTTAATTACTAATATTTCTCACACGAAAATAATGAGTACTTTGGATCTACGCTCAGGCTATTTTCAATTGGCAATAAACACCAGGGATGTAGCCAAAACTGCTTTTGTGACGAAAAACGACACTTATGCGTTAATGCGCATGCCATTCGGCCTATCAGGGGCAGCGCCAAATTTTCAGAAGGCCATAGACATCTTATTGCAACCAGTGTTAGGGAAGTGTGTCCAAGTGTATATGGTCGACGTAATAATCGCGTCTCCATCATTTGCACATCACTTGGAACATTTAAAGGAAGTATTTAGGTTATTGCAAGAAGCGGGGTTGACGTTGAATAAAGATAAGTGTAAGTTTGGATACGAGAAACTAAAATACTTAGGCCTCGTGATTAGTAAAGATGGGATAGCCACGGATGAATCTAAAGTTAAGGCAATACTCGAAATGAAAGCACCAAAGAATACGCGAGAAGTATCAAAATTTCTCGGAATGGCCCAATGGTATCAAAAATTTGTTAAGGGGTAAGCAGATCTCTGCGAGCCACTGTATGAATTTTAAAAAAAAGAGTAGGAAATTTAGTTCGTCGGAAGAGGCGCAAGCTGCTTTCGAGTCGATCAAACGTGCAATTACGGAAGCACCTGTACTAAAATTACCGGATTTCAATGTACAATTTGAGCTTTTTACGGACGCGAGTTCTATTGGGATTGGAGTGGTGCTTACGCAGTCAGAGACCCATAGCATATGCATCCCGCACACTTAATAGGGCGGAGCGCAATTACACAGTAACCGAGCGAGAATGCTTAGTGGTAGTAAGAATCCCTTAACTCATTTCAGATCGGCCGTTAAATAATCCCTTCGGGAATTTGAAGAAGGATTTCGTGAGCTGCGCAAACAAGTTGCGCGGAAGATCAGAACTCTGATAGTTTTGGTTAAGTGTCGTTCCGGTTTGGTGAGGTCGCGTGCCATTTTGTGATGTTGGGTGTATATGTTTAAATAATTGTTAAATTAAAGATCAATTTGGCCACATAACTAATGTGTGTTTATTGAAGAGGATGAAAAAACTTTATTGGCGTAGTCGGCAGGATCTTACCAGAGGATATTAAATTAACGGGAAATAAAAGAAAGCACTCGAAACAAAACGGAAGTAATTTTTTTTGGGAAAAAAAAAAAGGTAAGAGCCTCATTTCTATAATATGACTCCTCAATTGTGATCAGAGAGAAATGAAACATTAATGTGTTTATGTGTAAGAATTCTCTAAAGAAATATGCAAAAAAAAAAAAATTTTTTTTTTTGCACGCCAGTGCTTACTTTTGTTTTGCCATATTAGTAGTATAAATGGTAATCCTGTTTGAATACGCCAGTATTCGACAAATTTCGTAAATAACACGACATGTGTTAAGTATATTAGTTAATTAAATTTTGTTTGTTGTTCGAATACATCAGTATTCTAAATGATAAATTTGTTTGGATACGCCAGTATTCGGCAAATTTCGTAAATAACACGACATGTGTTAAGTATACTAGTTAATTAAATTTTGGTGTTTGAATACATCAGTATTCTATGTAATAAATTCGTTGGATACGCCAGTATTCGGCAAATTTAGTAAATAACACGACATGTGTTAAGTATTTTAGCCAATTAATTTTGTTTGGTTGTTGAAATACATCAGTATTTTAAAGTGTAAACTTGTTTGGATACGACAGTATTCGACAGGTTTCGACGTGTATTAAAAGTATAAGAACCATTTGTTTATTTTATATACTGTATTCTTGTGTTAAATTGGTCTTTCATACGAGAGTTTTGAGAGTAATTAGATTCGAATTAATTTTGTTTTTAGTTTCGTTTCAGTTATTCATATTTAGAGTTAAATTTTTTTAATACGACAGTGTTAATTGAAATATTTGGTTGAAATATATTGTATTCCAAAGACTATTTTACGAGTAATCTGAATGTAGTAGCAATGCTGTGAAGTTATATGAAACATGCAAACCGTTGTAGCGATGCATGGCACGTGTGTGTGAACCAATAATAGCCTCTACATCATAAATCATTTTTTATGTTGTTGTGTGATTCTTTTTTTTTTATTTTTATTTATTGAATTATAAAGCAAAACATTTCGTTTTGGTAAGAGTTTTGTGAAATTGTTTTCGAAAGATAACATTTTCTAACTTTGTGAAATTTTGATTTTTTGTTTTTTTTTTGTTTTTGTTTCCTATGTCATAAAATTTCATTCTATAAACTTTTCTTTACCTAAGATTGAGATAGAGTATGAATTGTGATTTTTTTTAGATTGTCATATTTTACTCTATTTTATTTGTGATTTAATTAATTACGACATAATACTTGCATATGTTTATACTAAACGATGGTTGATTTTGTATTTGGGTACTTAAGATTTCATTACTATTACATGACATAACTTGAATGTGAAGTTGTAGTTTAATTACATATTGTGAGGAATAGTTGTAAAAAAGTTTTTTTTCTCATTTTCTTGATTATATTATTGAGTGGATAAGTAAACAAGTAGTAAAAATGGCTTATTTAGGTAAGGCACGAAAGGAGGATCTTAGGCTATTGGCAGAGGAGCTGAATCTTAATGTGGGGGATAATATGAAAATTTCAGATTTGAGTAAACTAATTACCACACACCCAGATTATGATGAGGAGTTTAGCAAAAATCAACTCACCATTATAATAGAGGATAGAAAGCTTCGAGAACAACAAGGAATTGAGAATGGAAAACTTCGAGAACAACAAGGAATTGAGAATAGAAGGCTTCGAGAGCAACAGGAAATGGTTCTTAAGCAACAAGAATTTGAGAAAGAGAATCAAAGGCTTGATCGCGAATTTCAGTTAGAAAAATTACGGTTAGAGAATGAAAGGCTTAAGGGGTTAACTAGTACATCTGAGGCTAAAGTTAGCATCTATGAGTTAACGAAAGTTGTACCCAAATTTGAGATGAAAGATGAGGACATAGTTTTGTTTTTGACCTTGTTCGAACGACAGGCAAAGAGGGTTGGCATCGAGAAAAGACACTGGGTGCCAGCTCTTTTGGCTCTTATATGCCAAGTGAAATTAATCAATTAATGGCTCGTGAAACAGAAGAAAAATTTGACGATTATGATTATATTAAAGGTCTATTGCTGAAACGCTTCAAACTTAGTGCTAAAATTTTTCGGCAGAAGTTTGTAAAACACCAGCGGAATCCAGCTCAATCTTGGCGTGATTTTGTTTTCGAAATAACCAGCTATTTTGAAGAGTGGCTTGGAGGTATTGGTGTAAATGATTTTGAAGGGTTGAAGAATCTCATGATTACAGATCAGTTGAAACGACGTGTCCCTGGTGACGTAAGAGAAGAACAGTTTGTTGACAACTGGGTTAAATCAATTGTTCCAGGAGACTTAGCTGATAAGCTAGACGAATACGAAAGCGTGAGGGCTAATGTAAGGGGAGCCCACTCGAATGATGCGAGGTACAAGCCGACAAATAATAAGTTTGTCTCGGATAATAAGGGCGCTAATCTGCAGCCAAAAGATGCACCATTTTTAGGAAAACTAAATTGCCGGTTGAGTCAAACACGGGAACAAGTAGAGGGTTTAAGCCTAAGTGTTTTATTTGTGAGAATGTAGGACATTTGGCTCGAGAATGCCTGAAAAATACAAGAAAGACACCACCTCGCAATGCCAGAAGTAACACAATTACTGCTAAGGGAACTGAACTAGAATCTACTAAGGAAGTGGTAACTGCTAGAGTCTCAATACCAGTCTCCGTTCCCATCAACACAAGGAATGGAATTGATGATCTTCAGTTAGCTGATATCAAATGTGGACAAACGTCCATAAAAGCAGTAATCGATACAGGAGCACAAATATCAGTCTTACGCGAAGACTTAATCGGTAAGGATTGTGGAGAAGGTGAGGGAACTATCCAAATTATTTCGGCGTTTGGTGAAAAGGAAATAGCTGCTCTTAAACTATTTAACCTAAAAATAGACGATGGAAAGCACGGCTCGGTGCCAATCATGTGCGCTGTGTCTAAGAAACTCGTCAACGACATGTTGATTAGCGCCACCGCTTATGAGATTCTTTTAGAAAATGTTCAGTTATTTGATTTTGAAAATCAGAGAGATTTTCAAGGCACCAAGAATAAAGATATACTATTGGAAAGTGAGGAAGAACTATCCTAGTAGAATTGGACGTCAATGACATTTACAACCATGTAATGGACAGCTCTTCTGGTCTAGAAAATTCTCAAAAACATCAGCTTGCGGACTTCCTCTCTAAATTCTCAGACGTATTTAGCTCTGTTCCAGGCTCTGCTAAGGTAAAAGGACATTCAGTGAGTTTAATGCCCGATTACGTTCCAAAGAAACTGAAACCTTATCGCATACCGATAGCCCTTCAAGAAGAAGTAAATAAACAAATTAACGAGTTACTCCAATTAGGACTGATTGAGCCTAGTGAAAGTGAATGGGCTCACCCTATCGTATGCGTCTCTAAAAAGGACGGAAGCATAAGACTCTGTAGATTATAGACTTTTAAATAATGTCACAATTACTGAGGCATACCCAATGCAGAACGCAAGAGACATTCTTTTTGAAATTGGACAAGCCAGATTCATAAGTGTACTAGACTTGACGAAAGGTTATTGGCAGATCCCAATGAAGGATGAAGCCAAGCCTTTGACAGCATTTGTGACTCATTCAGGGCATTGTCAATGGAAGGTTATGCCTTTCGGCATGAAAAATGCTGGAAGCACCTTTCAGAAGTCCATGGACAATGCTCTGTTCTTGCATCGGAAATACTGCCGCTCATACATCGATGATGTTGCTATCTATTCGACAACTTGGGAAGAACATTTCGATCACATCACCAAGGTGTTTAAGTCTTTGCAAAAAGTAGGGCTAAAGGTGAACCTGAAAAAGTGTGCCTTTGGCAGAAAATCCGTCAAGTTCTTAGGTCACATAGTTGGTTCAGGAAAACATTCTCCTGATCCTGAAAAGGTAGAAACGATTCGGAAACTGAGTCGACCTACCACAAAAAGTGAAGTCAGAAGTTTCTTGTGTCTCACGAGTTATTATCGAGATTATAGCCCGAACTTCGCACAGTTAGTATTGCCCTTAACTAACTTGACTAAAAAGAACATTCCGAAGGACATTCCTTGGGAGTCGTCAGCTGAAGATTCTTTCATGAAACTTAAGGAGGAACTTGTAAAAATGCCTTCTCTACATACACCAGATTTGTCTCGCCCCTTTCAACTATTCACAGATGCTTCCGCTACTGCCATTGGCGCTTGTTTAGCTCAACACAATGACCATATGGAGGAAATGCCAATTGCTTTCTTTAGCAAAAAACTGACTTTGGCCCAAATGAAGTGGTCCACGATCGAGCGTGAAGCATTTAGCGTGTTAGAGGCGCTTCGTTAATTTGACACTTCGATCTTTGGGTCACAAATCCAGGTCATTTCCGATCATGACCCTTTGACATATCATACCAATAGTGCTCCTCATATTGCCAAATTGACCAGATGGGCATTGGCCTTACAAAGATACAATGTTAAAGTTTCCTATAGAAGGGATAGTGCTCACGGCAATGCAGACGCACTTTCCAGACTTAGAATTTCTGAGTAGGGTTTTGTTTGCTTCATTTTTATGTATATTCACTAAAGGTTCTTTTTAGAAGTATAGTAAAAAAAAAAGTTAATTAGTATGCAAGTAGAGTATTCGTTCTATGCATTATTCTCTTGGTTTTTTTTGTGTGAAATTTCTATTTCTATTATGTAGTTTTCTATAATGTATGTATATTTATGTGTCTCCGAGGGTCTCTATATTATCTGGGGCTCTGCGTGCATAACCAATTTTCAATTATTTCTCTCTGAATTGTGTCCATGTATTTTTTGTTGGTTTTTTTTGTCTATTTTCAGGCGTATCGTCTTCAGACGGATGCTTTTCGATTGGGGGAAGGAGTAAGAATCCATTAACTCATTTCAGATCGGTCGTTAAATAATCCCTTCGGGAATTTGAAGAAGGATTTCGTGAGCTGCGCAAACGAGTTGCGCGGAAGATCAGAACTCTGATAGTTTGGTTAAGTGTCGGCCCGTTTGGTGATGTCGCGAGCCGTTTTGTGATGTCGGGTGTATATGTTTAAATAATTGTTATATTAAAGATCAATTTGGTCACATAACTAATGTGTGTTTATTGAAGAGGATGAAAAAACTTTATTGTGGTGATTTGGGCCTAAAACAAGTTTCGCACCTACTTTGGTTCGTTACCAGTAAAAGTCATTACAGATCATGCAGCATTAACAAAACTCACTAATGTTAAAAATTTATCAAGTCGTATGATAAGATGGTCACTCAAGCTAGCCGAATTTAATGTTGAATGGGAACATAGGCCAGGTGCTCAAAATGTTGTGGCAGATTTGTTGTCGCGGAACCCGGTGGAAAGTTTATAGGATAGCAACATAACTTGTGCAGTAATTAGAGATTCGGTACTTTCGTCAAGGGAGCAATTGATAGCTGAACAGACCCCGAGCTGGGTCATATTTATCGTTTCTTACAAAACCCCGATGAAAGTACGGTGAATGCGGGGGTTTGTGGAAACTGGTCTCAGGATTTCAAAATCATCGATGGATTGTTATTTTATGCGAAGTACGCATTCTCTCTCGGAGAAATGAGAGTATATATTCCAAAGTCAATACGAGGTGCGATAATGAGCGAATTCCATGATAAGCCTATGGCTGGACACCTCGGAATACGGAAAACATATTTACGCGGGAAGGATGCTTGTTATTTTCCTTACATGCGTAGGGCGATACATGATTATGTTTTGACATGTGATACGTGCCAGAAAAATAACTATAAGAACGCGTTACCGGCTGGTCATTTAATACCGATCGTAACTAAATATCCGAACGAAATAGTTTCATTAGATTTGTTAGGACCCTACCCAGCATCGAAACCCCAAAGATATCGATATATTTGTGTAATAACAGATCATTTTACGAAGTGGTTGGAAATAATACCCCTCAGAAAGGCGTCCGCATAAATAATCACCAATGCCCTGTTCGAAAATTTTATTTCGCGATATGGAGCTCCAATTAAATTAATCAGAGACAACGGCCTCCAATTTGTATCCGAAGTTTTTGAACATTTAAGTGATAGATTAGATATAAAGCATGTCAAAACAGTAGTGTATCGACCTCAATCAAATCGAACGGAACGAGTTAATCGCGATTTATTACAAATGATTGCTTCTTTTGTAAATCATAATCATGAATCCTGGGACATGTTTCTAAACGAATTCGCGTATGCATTAAGAACGGCAGTTCACGAAACAACGGGAAAGACCCCCAGCAGAATTATTTTTGGGCAGGAAACTTATTACCCCGTTTCAAAAAATTGTGATGGTGACGGATGGTACAGAATTTGTGGTTGGGAATATTGAAAAAGTGTTTGAGGAAGCTAGGCAGAATACGATGAAACAGCAGGAAAAGTGGGCGAAGTATTACAATAAAAGGAGACGTGAAATTAACATTCAGGTGGATGATTTATTGTTGGTCGAAACTCACCCTATATGTTCAGCCAGTAAAAAGGTGGTATCTAAATTCTGTCCCAAGTTTGAAGGTCCTTTTAGAGTTGTGAGTGTTAAAAACAACAATAATGTTGTAATTTGGAAGGCAGGTAGAAGAACTACAGTCAATATAGACCAGGTGCGAATTTACCATCAGAGAAAAAGCGATGAAGGTTTAATGGAGGTAGATTGTTTAGTTAGTAGAGGATCCGAGTATCAATCGAGTAGTTTGGAGGATGGTAGATATGGGTTAGATAGGTCACAAAGTTTTAAGAGTAATGAGTCTGGTGGAAGACAGATACAGGAGAGGATGAGAATTATAGTGTAGGGAATAAAAGTAATCAGAGAGAGACAAAGAGGAGCGGACACGAGCTGACCAAGGGTCAGTGTAAGAGGGCGATCTCTGAATCACTATCCCAAGTGAAACAACAACAAAAAGGAAGAATCAGCACGCTAGAGTGATTGAGTGATTTTGGGGTTTATTGGCGCCAGAGCCGATTTCGGCTATACTGCGCCAAACATTTGTTTTAATATCTGTGGTCCAGACGGGAAGAGAAAGAAAGAATGAATTGAAGGACAAGAAAGAGCGACGAAAATAGAGAAGGATCACTAGAGTACCCCGGGTTCGTGAAGCCCATGTTTACCAAAGACAGTAAACCCCGTGGGAAAAGGAAAAGATCACTAGGGCACCTCGGGATTGTGACACCCGTACTCACCTAAAGAAGGTGAGCCTCCTGAGGGGTCAGCACGCTAGAAGGTGAAAAGAAAAATATCTGAGTCCCTATCAGAAGAGCCGAGATGTAAAAGAAAACCCAGCTACAGAGAGGTCAACAAACGAAGGCTCCCGTCCTCCCTCACGTCGAATGAGCAGACAAGGAAGAGAAATAGAGTAGAAGATTGCTACGGTAGACAAGTTCTAGAAAGAGAGCGTCAACAACCACGACGGAGACAACAGAAAAGGTCCACCTTCAGCAATTCCAGAGATGGCAAAGAAGTGCATAGCAAAGCCAGATCAAGATCGCCAGTTGGAGCATTGCCAGGCCAAGAAGGATCAACCCGATCTAGAAGAGATCAAGAAGGACGAGGCCACAACTACAATTTGCGGAGTCGCCGACAGTTTAGACCAGACCGCCAGGAGCCAGGAGAGAGTCCACGCAGCAGAAGGTGCACATCGTTGGAGGTACAGATAGGAGACATTAGGGAAAGAAGAGGAGCAAGATATTAGCCAGGTTGTATTGTTTCATTTATATTTTTACTGACAGGCAGTCGGGTGAATTTTTGCAAGAAGCAAGTCTTATTTTGTTTATAATATTGTCTAAATTCAAAAGTCACACTACGTTAAGGGAAATGAATTTTTGTATACTTAAATATATTCTAAATTATGGAAAGCATATGCTTGTTTACATTTGTTTACTACATGTAAAGGCTAGGCTAAGCGTGCAAGAATTCATTGTATTGTTTGTTTATATTGAATGTTTTGAAAATTGTATATAATTGTGTATATATAAACATATTGAAGTGTATATTAGTATATATCTGGTTTTTGGGACTCGCGGCGTAGAAAGAAAATTAACCATAACACTAACAGCGCTGCGCGAATGGAATGGGTGTTTTTTTTTTGAAACCATATAAAATTTGTAAAGTAATAATTTAAATATGTGTGAATTCAATGTTGTTGTGTGTATAAAGTGTTCAAAAATTATTTTTGTACGTCCATTGATCCAGTTCTCATTTCAGGGTGGCTGACCCTGATGTTTTGAAGATTTTGTGTTGGAGATAAAATATATGTTAACCCAGGATATATTTAAACTATCTAAGTTTTCGGGTTGTGTACGGCCGGGTTTTTCCCTCCAGTGGGAGGTTTTTCCTTGGTCCTCGCCCAAATGGGGTACACCTTATATAATGAATGTAAAAGCTGAAATCTTGCAGTGATAAAATTTTGAGCTAGTAGTTTTGAGTGTTTTTTAAAGTATTGTTATGTAAAAGTTAATGCTAGGCTAAAGTTTAAGATATCTAGATAATTTAAGACTTAAAATTTTCAACGTAATTTATATCGGGCCATTTAGACCCTTTTATAAATCCCGTTTTTTTTCTTGAGAGGGTTGGGGCTGTGACGGGGCTATTCGCGAGAATTCATCACTAATCCTCTTGGGAAACTTTGGGCCCAGCATTTTTACTATTTCACAGCCTCTTCGGGAAAAGCACGAGATAGTTATATGCTAATTAGTTCAACTATATAAAGTCTAGATTTCGTAAATGTAAGGGAGAAGGAATTGCCAAGCTGCATGTAAGTATCGTCGGTGAATTGCTTTAACGAAATTAGAACGCATTTGATAGAGATCAATTATTAAAGTAAAGTATTAGTTTAATCATTGAGGGAAATAGATTCAGTACCGACCTGAGGTTAGCAAGAGTTCCGTCTCCTTGTCCATTCTAATAGCTGAGATTACTTAGACGGGAATATTAGATTTGAATATTAGATTTGAGTATTAGATTTGAGTATTAGATTTGAGTATTAGGATTAAATCGACGTATTAGGATTAATTGAGGTATTAGGGAACCACTCCTAGGTTTCCACTTATAATTGAACTTGTGATTGTTATTGTGTTTGTCTGTCTTGAATAAATAATTGTTGCTATGGCTTTTGTTGGTGATGATATGTTTCCTCCTACACTTAGAGACGCGTCGGGCGATGTGAGCTCAGTCCAAAATAGGACTGAGACACGACACAGTTACTACTGAAATAGTGAACGCAGACTTTTTCTACTTGATTTTTGATAGTATCGCTGCAAACATGTCTTTATTTTAGAAGCTATGAAAGAGCAAACTAAATTATCTTTTGTTATTCTTGAATATACTTAAAATGAACTAAATAAAACAAATTAAAAATTTTTTTTCAAATTCCAGTATTTATATCCCCCCTCCCCTCCCCGTTGTTTATGTGAGCAATAGTACGTGAACGCAGACTTTTTCTAGCAAGTTTAAGAATAAAGGAATGATAGCATCGCAGAATGAATATCCAAAACGGGAAAATAACAACAGACATTTGTTTGAGGGAAAGAATGATATGTTGCTTACATAAATCTGAAGCATGTACACTTGCTCACAAAAGTAAGTATACAACTCATAGCTTAAGTGAAAAACTGTAGTTCTCAAATAAATATAAGAAAAATATTATTTTGGAGAGTGTTGTTTATAGCTTCTGATTCAAGTCATTAAGTAAGGAAAAATAAACCAAATCATTATATTTTCAAAAACTTTAAGAGTAATTTTGTTAACTACCAGTAGAAATTTAAATCACAAAAGTATATATGCACTCTGAATTTTTGACTTTTAAATAGGCTGAATGAAACTTCTCGAGTGATTTTTCGTATTTCAGTGATAAGTTTAGAAGTTCTGCTACAAAGCTTTCAAGTTTGAGCTTTAAGTACATCAACAATTCACCAATGCCTCCAAGTGGAAAGAATTATCAAAAGATCTAAAGGATGCAATAATAAAGCTCTGTAAGGAAAGCATGTCCCAAAGACAAATCGCTTAAATCATAGGCAAAAGTCCTGCAACAGTGCAAAAAATCATTGAAAAGTTCCAGGCTGAAAGAAATACTCTAAACAAGGACGACCGCCCCATTTTCACGGATCAAAAAAAGTGAATTATTGTTGGAAATGTGAAAAAAAAATCCGAAGATTAGCGCATCAAAATTGACAACTGATGTGAAAAACAATTTTGCGAAGTCATGCAACCCTGAAACAATTCGCCGTGTGTTACGGAAGGCAGGATACCATGGTCGAAATATGCGAAGAAAACCGTTTGTTAGCAAAGTGAATCGCAAAAAGAGAATAGATTTTTCAAAAGAAAATGAAAAGCATGACAGAAATTTTTGGAATCCCGTGATTTTTCGGATGAAAGTAAATTCAACATCCACGGGTCAGATGGATACCAAAAAATTTGGAGGAAAGCAAATGCAGCTCTAGAACCAAAGAACATGAGAGGAACTGTAAAACACGGTGGTTTCGATTATGGTTTGGGGTGTTGCATGACAGCAACTGGAGTAGGAAATTTAGTTATAATCGATGGAATAATGAATCAATATAGCTACTTGAATATTTTAAAGAATAATCTAAGCTAAAGTACTTCTAAATTGGGACTCGATGGATCCTTCACTTTCCAACAAGATAATGATCCCAAACCTACTTACTGCTCGGGTTGTTCGGGAATGGCTGCTATATAACGTGCGAAAACAGGTAAAAACCCCACCGCAGTCACCTAATCTTAATCCCATTGAACACTTGTGGGATTATCTCGATCGCCAAATTAGAAAGCAAGAGATCAAAACTAAGAATGATCTAAAAAAAACCTTTTGCAGAAGTGGCAGAAAATTCCATCTTCTGTCACTCAAAATTTAGTATAAAATACAGTGCCATCTAGATTGAAAGCTGTTATTAAGGCCAAAAGCTATCCAACAAATCACTAATTTTTTTGAAAAATTTTAAAAATTGCAATATTGATGTCTTTGTTTGCATACTTACTTTTATGATGTAAATTACATCCTATTTTAAGTTAAGCTCATCTTGCTAATTAAATATTTGTATTTTTTAAATATATTTTATTTTGTAATTAAGCTCGATTTTGCTGCAATCGAAATAAATCGTTAATTTGAAAACTCTAATATTGTAGGTCTGTTTGTTTTTTCCTAGGACATCATCACATACACTCTGCATACTTACTTTTGTGACTAAGTGTATTTCCTATATTTTC
This sequence comes from Trichonephila clavata, assembly GCA_019973975.1. NCBI lineage: Eukaryota > Metazoa > Arthropoda > Arachnida > Araneae > Nephilidae > Trichonephila > Trichonephila clavata. Next base: position 44,490 of record BMAO01039050.1, on the reverse strand, counting down.
CCCACTGTTGCATTTTAGAAACAACGTTTTCGTCTATGCTTTTTTTTCCAGAAGCCAATTTGGAAACCACGTTTTGCTTCTAACTCAACGAGTTTTTTTCTTCTTTTGAATGAAAGAGTTAAAAAAAAGAAATGATTGATTAGTGTTTGTATGAAGGATTGGTAGTATCTTAATATGAATGCAGGAGGAGGATATACGTTTGTGTTAGAGAGAAAGTAAGATCATTACTTAAATCTTACCTAACGCATGCAGTTCGCGTTTCCCCATTCTATTGCTTTTAAGTGACCACGTTTTTTCAATATTTTTCATCTTGGTAGCCTTTTTAAAAAACGCAGCATTTCCTTTGGCACGATTTAGTGATTTCTTATGGCGCCAAAAAAATTAAGGAGGCTAAACTAAGATTTTACCGTGTGATAGTGTGTAGATTGGGAACTGAAGAATGAAGCCCTCGCTGCGGTATGAATATGCAATAGATAGTCGCTAGAAAACATGTGACATGCGAGGGTTATACACCAACAGTTTGATCCTTTTGTTTATCAACATCGTACTTAGAAGCAACACGAGGGCTTTAGTGACGAACCACAAAATTTTGAATAAAGATTGAGTGATATAGCAATATTCTCTCCAAACTTACATCAGCGTAGCAAAATTCATCCAGATTCGAATTCAGAAACCAACTCTAACATCCCTGGTCGTGGACTTGCGACCCTAATCACTCGGCCACCGCGAGGCGTCCATTTCACAATAGGTTGGGTATTCATCTACCTCTATGGAAGTTTTGTGAGGAAAGAGCAGTTATGACATTCAGTGACAGAACGAGTTGGCGATATGCATCGTTGATTGAAGACGGTGGGCTGAACCAGTTAACTATGTCACCACCGTTTGAGAGCATGTAATTGTGTGTCAGGGAAAGCGAGTGATGACGATTTTACTCGTCAGTCACAGAGTAAGTATCGCTGCTTAAATATTGAATAAAAAAGATGGGTTTATTTTTAAAATTTGCAAATTTTATGAGTAATATTTACTTGGTTAACATAAACATATACACTGCTGGCCACCGTAAATGCAACACCAAGAAAGACAAGAGATAGCACAACAAAATTTATTTTGTAGATAACATGTTGACCAAGTATCAAATAATTTAATTTATAGACTTCTGTGAAGTGTGGTTCCTGCCAGAATCAGTAGCCAGAGTTGCCGCCATTGTTGGAGATCACCGCTGCCACACGCCTCGGCATTGGTTCCAAGAGACTTTGGATGTGTTCTTGGGGTACAGCAGACAAAGAAGCTTCCACACGTTGCAAAAGTTGATCTGGTGTGGCAGCTGGGGGTGTAATCTGGGTCAATCGTTCAGCAACCATGGATCACATGTTTTCTATCGGCGAAAGATCCGGAGAGTGAGCCGGCCAGGGAAACAATTCAATCTGGTGATTGACGAAGAACCTTTAGACAATGCGTGCCACGTGTGGTCGCGCATTATCCTGTTGAAATATGGCTGTGGCCAAGCCCTGAAGGTAAGGAAGGACAACTGGCACCAACACCTCGGAGATGTAGCGCTGGCTGTTTAATGTAACGGCAATGCGTACTAGAGAAGTGCGAGAGTGATATCCAATACCGACCCATACCATAATACCCGGTGCAGGACCAGTGTGGCGGTGCATAACGCAGCTGTTCAGCCTCCTCTCTTTACGGTGTCTCCAGACTTGAATCCGACCATCGTGGTGTTGCAGACAGATGCGTGACTCGTCAGTAAAGACAACTTCATTCTATTCTGCCGCCCACATCCTTCTTTCATCGCACCATTGGCGGCGGTGACATCTGTGGTTCTGCGTCAAGGGTAGACCAAGCAATGGACGTCTTGCGGACAGACCACTCTGCTGTAAACGGCGTCGAATGGTACGCGCAGACACTGAATGATGCGTTACAGACTCAATGTGCCGTTCTATGGTTCGTGATGTGACTGAGCGATCCGTCATTGCCATGCGCACAATTTGCCTGTCCTCACGTGAAGTGGTGCACTAGGGTGGATGCGATCGACCACGTTGGTCCCTCTTGCATCCAACGGTCACATATCCACATTACAATTGTTTAGTTTCGTCCAACACGACTACTGATTTCCCTGAAAGATAATCCACAATCTCGGTAGGCCACTATCCTTCCTCTGTCGAACTCGGATCCTTGATCAAAAGCTGATCGCTGTTTTCTACGAGACATAACTGATCGTTTTTTGAAAAAACCACAAGAAAAACACAATTGCCGAACTTGAAATCGTCGAAATCTCCAAGCCTTAAATAGCGCTCTTTGAGGTGGCTCCACAGGTGTGCGTGATGTGTGTCTGCGCTGAAATTCTAATCATTTGCAGATCTCACCTCCTCTAATGCATGTTGTAAATTTCATGTTATTTGCATTTACGGTGACCAGCAGTGTATCACATATTACTCAAAAACCCTTCTGATGGTAAGTTCTTATGGATATCTATGCTTTTTAGTGACCATCAAAATTCTAGACTGAGAGATCTAAACACATATACTGATTTACTCTTCCTTCTTTACTGACAGACTATTTTCTACTTGTCTTGGCAATAAGGGAGCGCTCTGTGCTGTAGGGCTGATTATAGTCATCCTACCAGAAAGCCTCATTGCCTTTTCCACCCGAATAAAATAACTGTTTTTAGGCAGCATAGCATTGGACCATTACTCTAATATCAAGACAAAGTTATAAGATCAAACAATTGGTATTTACAACCCTCGATAGCTAGATAACTTCGAATCAACAACTATCAATGAGCTCCGCATTTGATCGGTGTCATGCATTTGTCCTATGGCAGACTATAACTGAACTAACCCTATCATAAATCAACTTTCCGACTTTTCCTTGCTCCCTTTCTAAAAAAACATTATTATCGCACATAAATAAATTCGTTATGCGAAATTATACCGGTTTTAGCCGGTGCATACGGGAACGCATGAGTTCATCTCAAATTTTTCCTATTCTTTGTTTCTTTGTTTTATTTCGGCTTGGGCTCAAAATATTCTAAACATTTTGAAATTTGAGAATATGTTTGTTTTTTCAAAAATTACAATTTAAACAGCCAATGGTCCCTATTTTTGACACATGTTGAATATACTCGTCATGACACAAAATCCAGCAAAGTTCTTCATGACGAATATAGTCAATCACAGTTATCTGGTTAAAAACCTTCGTAGCATACAAATTTATCTTTTTTTTTTCTCTTGAAATAAATATTGAATAAGCCCAGTGGCTGAGTAGTAGTGCATCGCACTTCCACACCACAGGTCCGAGGTTCAAACCCCAGGCTGGGCAAGGTTGACTCAGCCTTTTATCCCTTCAGTGGGTCGATAATGTGTATCAAGCTTGCTTGAGAACTTAACACTGGGGGTTTTGCGTCAGACTGACCACCTGATCGGAACATCTGCTCATGCACCTCAGGGTCTAAGATCACGTGTACTGATATTGACATAGTAGACCTTGGCCCTCATGGGCTGTTGCGCCACTGAGTTAAGTTAAATGTTGAATTAACCTACATCAGTTGTAAAAACAATGAATTGTATTAAATTAAAATATTTGCAAATGGAAAATGAGTTTAGTTCAAGCTTCATTAAATACACAAACACCGATTTTTTTTCCTTCCTCGAAGTCGATTCTAGCATTCTAAATTTGGCGTATCTGAACTGCATTCGAACGACAAAAGCAAAGTGTTAGAAGGAAATAAAAGCACAACTTCTCTAATCCACTCAACATGATAAGGCTCAGTTGAGTAATCGTGCAACACACAACACACTCCGTTATTCTACAAGAGTTGTCACAAACTTATGAGGCTTCCAAGAGACCGTTCCATTTTTAAATCCTACTGCGTGAACTGCCAACTAAAAGAAGCACCAACTTTTTTTTTTAATCTTACATTTGCTTATTGCCTATATATACTCGCATTTCTAGTAAATATGAAATTCATTTCAATTAAACTGTATACAACAAAAAGTGTAGTTAGTGCTAATGTAATAATAATTTTTTTTATCAGACTTTAACTTGAATGAAAAAGATTAAACTTTTGTTTTTCGAGTTTTCTCTTGTTCGTTAATGTTGGAAGAGTAGGTAGTGAGCTGCCTTTCGAATACAGTTACCCAAGTGCTTATCGGTGAGTCTGTATCTAAATTTATTTGTAATGAATTTCTTTCATACTGGAAAAAGAAATCTTATTCAGATATTGTAGAGCTAAGCATTTCCTTTACTTTGAGATAAACCTGTATCAAAATAAGGTATTTTTCTTTTGGACCAAGAGGCCAAATATTTTCAGAGCTTGAAGGAAACAATTTTACAGGTACATCGTTTTAAAAATCAATCAGCTCTCCATGATCCATTACAGCAGCGGTTCTTAAATTTTCGATCATCGCAGGTCCTCTTTATGTACCAGCCTGACATCGCGGACTCCCAAGATTGTGAACACCCCTCCATGACTCCCAACACATGGTTGAGTGATTTTAAGGTTCCTCAATATTCCAAAGACTCCCTCTGCTATTTACGCTGACTTATTACGCTGTAGTAATGGTAATGTAGCTACAGACAATAAAAAACTGAATTAAAATTCTTGATCGAAATACGTGTTCAAGTAGAGTTTTTTTCATTCGGGGCAATTTAGTGATCTAGTTTAGGATGGCATATCTTTCAATTTTTCCTCGAAGCCTTTCAGAGTCTATAAAAGTGGGAATATTAAATGAGAGACCTTTGCGTACCCCCTGGAAAGGAGCCGAGCTCCCCCAAGGATTAGCGGACAACAGTTTAAGAGCCTCTGCATTACAGCATTGTCTTCATAAAAATCTATATGCTTCCCGGCACAAATAAAGAACTATTCAGCATCAATCTCTACAAAAAGCGATTGGGAAAACTGCGCGACGATTGAAGTTCTTTTGAAATCTCGGAAGCGTCTGTTGAATTCACTGCTGAAATAATTTCAAGCGGCAGCTCAATGGAAAAATTAAGATTAGCCAACTGGAGCGTTAACGTGATTCACCAAAAATGTTTCCGCGAGTTACCAGTAGCTCGCGATCAACGGTTTGGTGATCACTGTCCTACACGATAAAATTTGGAAAAGAAAAAAACAAGATTTAAAATCACGATTGAACTTCAACGTTGCTCTCTCTCTCTCTCTCTGGCTAGGATTTTCTGAACATGTGTTTCCTTCTGGGCTGAATAATTGGAAACTAAGCCCTTGCAGACACGGCGTCCCCAAATGTGAGAGCCATTTCATGGAGGCACCATCTAGTGGCGGCTCTCACTACCAAATTTTAATTACAATCCAAGATTTTGTCGGATGCTAAATGTTTCCGTCACTTAATTTTGTTGCGAGTACCAGAATCAAACTGACACTCAAGGACTTTTTACATGCCACATAATCATATGATATGCGTACCTTCGATTTTCGCATCCAGAAAATCTATCGGCTCGAGCCGGGGTTGAACCAGCAACCGTAAGTTTACGAAGCGGGAACGCTACCTTTGAGCTATCAAGCCAACCTCTTGAAAATGTGTAACCACTGGGAAACTTTAAGATCATGAAGTTAAATTATGACAGCAATGTTCTGAATATGTCCGAAAAATTATTCCGATATCAGATACTATTTTCCAAAGGTAAGTAAAGAGTACTTAAAACTGACTTTTTCTCGAAATGAAAACCGTTACACAGTGAGCACAATGTCTCATTTTTATAAAATGACCCTGTTTCCCTCAATCCTTCAGTTTAGAGAATGTGAGGAAGATACTTACTGAGCACTTGCAAATGAGTCCTGACAAACATTTCCTCCATCAGTCTTCTATCCGAGAGGCTGAGGCCAGCGTGGTGGAATCCGATGCCCTTCAGAATGCACTCTGGTAAAACAAGAAATAATATCAGGACACATTATCTCTTCAAAAATTTTAACACCATTTTTAGTTTTATTCTTTATTTTAAAGATGTTTTTAAGAATTAAAATTTTAAAATTGCACTGATCACACACACATGGAAACCAAATTTGGCATATCCGTAGAGGTTGGACTTCTAGCTGATGGTCCGAGGAAGGTATTTTATTTCCATTCTACCACCCATAGAAAGATCCAATGGAGGCGTTCCCCTATCTGCCACCTGGGGACGCGTCCTCTAGGGATTACAGGCTCTCCCGAGGAAATCTATCTTATTCACACGAATGGTGAACCTGAATCCTATAGAATTCCCAGGGGTAAAATTTCCTCAAACTTTACGTGCACATTTATAGCCATTAAGGAGCTTTTTGGATAATTGCCACAGCAAGGCTATATTGAGAACTCCAGTGGCAATATACTGTTCCCAGACTTAAGATCAGCGCGGTCAGGCGATTCTGAGAGGCAACTCTCAACTGACATAGGATACAATTGTCCTTATTAACAGAGTAGTTGCAGACCAAAGAACTTGCACTTTAAAATGGATACTAGACCACGTAGACATCTTCGGCAATGATCAGGCTGTAATAGACTTGCCCAAGGAGGCCCAAAATTCCCCTCAACTTTCTGATAACCTTACCCTTACCGATGCAATAACCAGACGTAAACTCAACTCCCATTCCAGAACACTTAATGGTAACCACCTAATTTCAACCATCATAGTCAAACTACGTACAAGACACTTTAAAAGGATGAAAATATCCTCTGATGGCCTAGGAAGTTGCAATACTTGTCCTCACTGCCTGTTGGCGCTGCGATCGTCACCCCCACCGCACACCCACACTTGTACACTTCTCTTGCAAGGGAACCACTTCACAAAGCAGTCGCAATAAATGCTAATGTCTTAAAACTCGCATTTTTAATTAATTACAGTCCCAATCGCACTAATATTTCTGGTCCGTCAACAACGCAGATATCCAGCAAATTATGGATATAATATTTTAAGACATTCATTTTAATTAAACCGCATTATATTCGCATTATTGCGCCATTTCGCAGAACAACGCCCAAAGTTGTTCGTTCGTCGCAGACATTCACCCCATCGACGGTGTCAAAGGTCACGAAAGGTCACTTTTCCTCTGACCCCTTGCTTGCGTTTCGTTTTGTGTTCATTTTCACCCTACTTAGGCTTGTTTTGAACTGTTGCATTCTACGCTTTTCATTCCGCCAAGTATTTCATTCTCTCGCAAGAACACTGAGCAACATCAATTTGGATAACATTTGATTTCTACTCACAAGGCTCCGCATTTAAATAGAGGTAAGCCAATTTCATACCTCTATTGTTTATTTCATTGCAAAAATTATATCTGTTTATATTGTCGCAAAAGTCAAAATGAATCCAATTGAAAAAATTAGAAATAAGAGATCGCCTATACGTTCGGCCATAACAAAACTAATTACGAAAATTCAAAATTACATTGAAAATAACAGTGATGATGTAGATGATATTTTAGAATTACAAGATCAATTAATCGCAAAAGAACTCTCATTGAAGCAACTTAATTCAGAAATGGAAAATTTAATAGTAGATGCTTCTGAGTTCGATACTGAAGTTAACACATCCGAAGAATATTCGGAAAAAATTATTAGCATAAAATTTAAAATAAAATCTTATATCAAACGTCTTGAAAGCAATTTAAATGTTCCAAATTCAACACAAGTATGGTCGAGTCAAAACCGGCCACAACTATCAATAAAACTGCCAGAAATTCCCTTACCAAAGTTTTCTGGAAAATATGAAGAATGGAGTAACTTTAAATAACAATTTAATAATATTATCTCAACAAATTCACAACTCTCCTCGGAACAGAAACTACATTATCTTAAAGCTGCATTAACATCTGAAGCAAAGAATTTAGAGACTATAAGTGATTCATTTGAATCTTTATTTAAATCTTTAGAAGAACGTTATGAAAATAAGCGTTTAATAGTCGAAACTCACGTAAAGGCAATTTTAAACATAGCTAAATTAAACAATGAGTCAACAAAGGATTTAAGAAGCTTAATTGATGATGTCAACAAAAACATTCGCGCGTTGAAGGTATTAGAGTTTGAAAGAAACAATCTTTCTGATATTTTAATCTTAAACATCATTCTTCAAAAACTAGACCAAGAGACTTTAAAACAATTTGAATACAGCCTTAATTCAACCGAAGTTCCTAAATTTGATGACTTCATTTTATTTTTAGAAAAACGCGCTCAAGTTTTAAGCAATATAAATAAAAACACCTTCGCAAAACCTATTATGCAAGATAGAAATAAATCAAAAAATTTCTTTATAAAACATAACAATTTTGTGTATGCATGTAATTTATGTAAGCAACCGCATCCAATTTTTAAGTGCGATTCCTTTTTAAAACTAAATGCCATACAGAGAAAGGAAATCGTCACAAAGCATAGTATGTGTCTCAATTGTTTAAGTGATCAACACAAAGTTTCAAAGTGTAAATCAAAGCATTCTTGTAGTGTATGTGGCTTTCGACACAACACTCTGCTCCACAGACAGAAGGGGGAATCTGTCAACGCTCCCCTGATTTATAGCGCTTCACCACTACAAGGTCAGGAACTGAGCAACGACGCAGAGGAGTTTCACTGTTCCCAGAAAAATACAGCTGCATCCCTTTCTTGTATCAATAGTAGAACCAAAACCGTAATTCTACCCACTGCAGTAGTTTGGGTTTTGAATCATTCTACTAGAAGTTGTATTCAAGCACGCGCAGTCTTAGATTCTGGTAGTATGTCTAATATTGTAACGCAAGATTTCGCAAACCGATTAGGGGCTCCACAAAATAGAATTAATATTCCAATTTCCAGTTTAGGTGGAAATAAAACCATAGTTAAATCAAAATTAAACGCAACCATAATAAATGGCAACAGTTCATTTTCTACAACTTTAGACTTTCTGATTGTCTCAAAAATTACAGACTTTCTTCCTGTAACTCAAATAAACCTCAATAATTTAAAAATACCACAGGAACTAGCAGATCCGAATTTTGGTGTTCCAGGAAAAATCGATTTGCTAATTGGAGCAGAGGCATTTTTTGACATAATTAAGGAGGGAATTATTCGCACATCAAACAATGGGCTCGTATTTCGCAGATCAGTTTTCGGATATATCGCAACCGGAAACACAAGTTCCTACACGCAAAATCAATTTTGTGGTTTTATCTCAGAAATGCAAAATATTGATAATAATTTACAAAAATTTTGGGAGATAGAAACAATTAACGAAGGTCAAAAGCCGTTAAGCAAAGAAGAGGAATATTGTGAAAATCATTATCAAATGACTCACACGCGCAATGAAGCTGGTCGATATATAGTACAGATGCCAACTAAAGACATACCAGGCTTAGGTCACTCAAAAGGTTTAGCAATGAAATGACTTGATCAGCTTTGGAGAAGATTATCCAAAGATAAACAAATGGAAATTTTATATAGGGAATTCATGCAGCAATACTTAGACTTGGGGCATATGGAAAAGGTGGAAGAACATTTGGATGAAACATCTGCAAACAAATTTTGTTATTATCTTTCACATCATGGAGTCTTTCGGCCTGATAAAAACAACTACCAAATTAAGAGTTGTTTTTAATGGTTCGGCTTCTACTACTTCAGGTTTAAGCTTAAATGACCTACTCTTGAAGGGTGAAGTGAAGGAAGACATTTTTGAAATCATGACACGATTTCGAAAACACAAATATGCTTTCACAACCGACATCCAGATGATGTTCCGACAAATCCTCATTGATCCAGCTCAACGTGATCTTCTGAGGATTAAGTGGAAAACCGGAGCTAATGATAAACCAGTCATCTATAGATTGAAAACTGTCACGTATGGGACCTCCAGTGCTCCCTTTTTAGCCATAAGAACTCTCAAACAGTTAGCTATGGATGAAGCTTCTATATTTCCCTTAGCTTCCAAAGTAGCTTTACAAGATGTGTACATGGATGATGTAGTGTCGGGTGCACAAACTCTCGACACTGCTCGCCAATTACAATGCCAGTTGCAAAATATGCTAAAAACATGCGGAATGAAATTACATAAATGGAATTCCAACTCGAAGGAGCTATTTAATTCATCTACAGATCAAGAGCACTCCTTTTCAACCAACACAGAATCAGCCATAAAAACCTTAGGTGTTAGCTGGAAACCAACAGGAGATTATTTTATGTTCAAAGTTTCAATCCCTTCCATTGCATCTTATACAAAAAGAGATGTCTTAAGCGTCATAGCAAGACAATACGACCCTCTTGGACTGATAGGCCCCGTCATCAGCAAAGCAAAAATCTTTCTACAAAAATTATGGCTTAGAAAATTGAATTGGGAACAATGCTTGCCGGAGGCAATCGCACCACAGTGGCTCAATTTTGTGTCATCTCTAAAGGCCCTAGAAGAACTTAAAATAGATCGATACCTTCTTACAGATTCCTATGAGAGACTCATGCTTTTAGGATACGCAGATGCTTCAGAGTCAGCCTACGGAGTCGTAGTATACATGCACTGTGTCAAGGAAGATGGTACCACCACAACCAGGCTTATTGCCAGCAAATCTCGAGTCGCACCAATCAAAGTCATCTCCATTCCTCGCCTTGAACTCTCAGCGTGTTTGCTGCTGGCTCAATTGGTCGACAAGACTTGCTTCTCTCTGCAAATACATTTAGATAAAGTCATCTTGCACATAGATTCAACCATAGCCATTGCCTGGATCAACACTCCAGCTAATCAACTCAAACCCTTCGTCGGCAATCGAGTATCCAAGATACAAACTCTGACTGAGAACTTTGAATGGAAGCACATACCTTCAGCTCTAAACCCTGCTGATATCATCTCTCGAGGTGTAAATCCTGAAGAACTTTCATCATTGACTCTATGGTGGAATGGTCCCCAGCATCTAGACATTCCTGAACAATTTAGTGAACCTTCAATTACCAGTTCTGATGAGCTTTACATGTCAAAACTTAAAAAACAATCTGATATCAGCTTAACATCAATCTTGGACTCTAACTTTGAAAATGAACTTTTAAATATTACAATTAATTATGTAAAATTAATTCGTATTTTAAGTTATATTTTCAGATTCCTGCATAACGTGAGAAATACATCTCGCCATTCAGGTCCCCTCACAAACGATGAACTTCAGAGCGCAAAACTTTATTTTATTAGAAGGATACAGGTAACAGTTTTCAACAAAGAAATTAGGAATGGGGGAACCATTAAAAAGTTAGAGTTGTTATTGTTAAAACTCCTCAAGGTATCTTTAAAAGAGGAATTTCAAAAATATGTTTATTACCAAGCCCTTAAATTAATATTTGTATTCATATATTTGTTATTTTGTTTAAGTGCAGTTTTCTTTCATATTGGTTATATTTTTTTATTTTTCATTATTTGTATTTTTATGTATGATTTATGTAACATTATTTGTTTTTGAAATGTTATTTCAACGTGGGCCGGGATGTTGGCGCTGCGATCGTCACCCCCACCGCACACCCACACTTGTACACTTCTCTTGCAAGGGAACCACTGCACAAAGCAGTCGCAATAAATGCTAATGTCTTAAAACTCGCATTTTTAATTAATTACAGTCCCAATCGCACTAATACTGCCCTTATCCTCAACTTTCTCCAAATCATATTTTTAATTGTTCTTCTATATATATTGACTAAACTTCATAACATAGACCATCAACTGCTTTATTCGCCAAAGGTCTTTGACATAGCAAGGGCCATTTCGGATGCCTTCGGCGTTATTTGATTTCTCTGCGTTACTTGGACAAGACAACAACAAGAATTAAAATGTTTGGGGTTTAAGTGTGGAACTTTCTAAACAACTGAGGAATCTTTCTAGGATCCTGAATTATAGAGGTAAAATTAAAGGAGCATATAAAAAAAAATTCTTCTATAAGATAATTATTTTTCTGTAATGTAAATAACCACAAGTGGTTTTTCTAATACTTGAATTCTGAGCAGAGTGAGTAGTACTATGTACAAGGCAACAATGCCTAACCACTGTTCTCTCCCCCCCCCCACCAGGAATGTTAGTCTCCGCTGCCTGATGCAAGCTGTTTTCCGTCTTCCGCTTTATCACGCACTTTAATTTCGAAAGTAGGTTTCAATTTTTTTTTTTTTAAAGTTTTAAAGAGAAAGTGAAAAGCTGTTAAATGTACCTAATGGATTTTTCTTGTACCTATTTAGTATGTGTCCTCTCATTGCAGTAAAGGTTAAAAAGTACTACAGAGCCCGTTTTTGCTCAACAAAAATTACATCGATTTTTTTTTTATGAAAAAGCTCAAATACCTAAACTTTATTTTCCTTGTGGCAACACTTGACATAAAAAATACCCCCCCCCCCTTTATCCATATACCATAGAATAGCGTTTTCGCAGAAAAGGTTTACAAATTCTAAAAAAAAAAAGAAACCCTGTTTAATCCTCCCCCCCCTTTCAATACCTGTAGGGAATCGAAATACGCACCTCTGAGCTTGGTCTCATGCATCCTGTTGGCGCATTCTATCAGTTGCTGCTTGTGTTGGGAGTGCTTTACGAAGTGAGTAGATTTGGCGAGGATACAAGCAGTCTGGACGACGCTCTTTCTAGTGGCGCAAAACTGGAAGGAGAACAGAAAGACTTAATAATACGCTTATTATGAATCTTCATTGACTACTACATTTTTTCCCCTTTTTGTGCCTTTATGCTAATTGATATTGTGCTATTGCAAAGAGATCTGAAGTAAGAAAAGAGGAGCATGATATTGCAGATGTAAAGTGTAATAATGGGAAATTAGATGTTCTTTTGATCAGAATTTGAGTCATAAGAAAACTCCTTATTAGAGGCAAATAAGAAGTGGATGATCTGACTACCTTTGCAATTAAAAACTTGCGTAATTCTGCCTCAAAAACGTGTTATAAAATTAAGCGAATGTTTATTATTTTGGCATTAAGATTAGTTCAAATCAGGAGTGGTTCAACCCGCTGCACGCGTGCCACAGTGTGGCACGGCGGAGTTGTAACAGTGTCCCGCGTAAAATTTCTGAAAAATTTAAAAAATTGATAAAATAATAATAAATAATTATTTTGCTTTCAATTTTATTGAAATGGGGTTGTATCACAAACAAAACAAACAAACAAAAAAACTTCTGAAAATTTGAATCAACATATGTTTGTGAATAAATGTTTTCTATATATATATAGAACATAACACACACACATCAAAATATCGCTCAAAACTAACCTGATATGCACCTAAAACAACCTAATGTTGTTAGAATCTTCAAGAATTGATTCTAATTAAAAGATTTTATTGAAAAAACCCACAAATTCAAAAACACATTAAACAAGTACTGACTATAATAATTATTCAGAATTAAAATAATTCAAGTTATATATATTTATTTTTATTTAATACCTAACTTATTGAACCTGTAAAAAGTTAATTAGCAATAAAACCCAAGTTTGTATTGTTGTGTTATTTATGATATTATTTTTAAATTTGCACAATTAGACACAGTAAAAATGCACCATTTGCGCAAAAATCCCATTATAAGCCTATAAGTAACATTTGTTCACCTTTTATCTTTTTTGTTTGTTTGTTGGAAAAGGTGGTAGATGCACGCATAATTTTTTGTATCAGATAGTGGCAATTTACTCAAAAAGGTCGCAATGTCTCTAAGCCTTTCATGCCTTCAGTGGGTCGGCAAATGAGAACCAAGCTTGCTTCAGAATTAAACTACAGGGATTTCGCGTCTAACTGACCACCTGACCGGAACATCTGCTCATGCACCTCCATGCCCAAGGTCTCGAAAACTTAGATGGGCACGGTAACCTTTGGCCCTCATGGGCCGTTGCGCCACTGAGTCTTGTTTAGAATTCAACTGACTCGCTAAGCTTTATGTAAAAAGTTTTTAATCACAAATCTAATAAATTGTTAATAAATTAAATCTAATTAGTTAAATTATTCGTTAAAGCTTATCATTATTTATTTGAAGAAAAAAATATGCTTACCACTAGGGTAGGTTTTCCCTCCGAGTACGTCTGGATGACATGTCCCAGTTTATAGGAGAGACTGAGGTCGAATCGGAACTCGGATAGAGAGTCGGAGCACGGGTACCCCAGCACGACCTTCCGCAGTTGGACGGGCCTTAAGTTCTCATTCATTCTGCACAAACAGAGTTTTGCTTTCAGCTTATTCATTTATTTTTCTTTTAGTGCCACAGTTAAACTTTTTCCAAACTCTTTTATATTTTTTCTCTATTGTTGTTATAAAGCGAATGTGGGCTAAGCCAGTGATACTCAATCTGTGGCCCACCAGCTTTTTCTGAGCGGCCCGGTCATGGCCCGTTGTACTTAGAAATTCAATTATTTAAGAACAATGTACTAAAAATTTAAATCAATTTTGCTATGAATTATTATTTTTTTTATAGAAAAATGTAAACAAGAGGCTTGGTCTTGAATGAAAGTAAATCGAAACTATATATAACTCATTAAAAGAGGACTAAAAGTACATAATTTTTTATGTGTTTGATTGAAAGATTAATATAGTATTAAAGTAAAATAAAAATTAGTTTTAATATTTTGATTAATTTTGCTTCGTCCTATGTTGCTTTGGTCTTGTAGTGTTCCCCCCACCCCCACTATTATCCTCATGGTGTGCCGCACGTGAAATACCTGTCATATGTATGTTGCCCGGCGGAAAAAAGGTTTAAACTAACCACTTTGATCTTGACTCGACACTTCATTTGAAGGCTATATTGGCATTTAATTTAATTTTAATCGAAATCGAAACGATTTCGTCATGTCATCTGTAAGGTTTATATATAAGTTGTAAATAAATTTGTATATATGCTCTTACTACTGGTGTCAGTTTTTACGACTGTTTTGCTCTCTGCTTTTCTCAACAGTATCCCTGGGCTAAACTCATACGGTCACGTGATAAATGCAGTCCTAATTCAAGACAATTCTCCTATGAATTAAAACTGACATTACGCTTGTGCTTGTTCCTCTACTTATAAATTTACATAAAATTTAAAACGTGATAATTGGGTAAAGATGTTCAAAGTGCTAAGATTCTTCACTCACACAAACAGTTTTTTTAAATTTAAAAAAAATTCCTTTTATTATACGTATATTTTTAAATCAAGTGCATTTTGCTTACATATGTGCAGTATTAACAACAAACATGTATTTTTTAAAAGAACGTTTCTGTAAAAAAGAAAAGTTGGCAAAAGCGAAGCTTATGGAGTTTTTGACTGTAAACATGCGACTACAGTTATCATGTGACTATGACGCCACACGAATTTAGAGCATTGCAACATAGGTACTTGATAGTTTTAATCTTTATCAAGTTCCTGTGTGGCATTGTAATATCTTTATTTATTTAATTAAGCTATTAGTCAAACATTAATCAGCAAACGAACAATGGCCGTTAACAATGGTTTACGAGGTTCTTATTTAAAACATTTAACCCCTCATCAAAATTAAAGATAATTTAAATTTGATTAAAATATTCTTTTAACTATTATGAAAGCAACAGTGGTGGCCGGAAAAACTGACAATACGAGAAAAATCTTTTTGGTATATTAGACTGCGCTATTTTTTTCTTCTTTCTTTTTCACTTACTATACCTTAAAAAAGTTGCATTTTACCTAGTTAAATAAAGAGGCAAAATAAATAAATAAGTAGAAAAATGGAGTTTATAAGTATTTTTTGCAGGCACATTTCACTTAGTTTTAAAAACTAAATATAATTATTTAGCTTACCAATGTCATAACGCTATTGTTCAAAACGGGAAATTTAGGATATGTGAACAGAAGGAGAAGAAATTAAAACCTATATATATATTTAAAATATTTGCTTTTGGCGTAAATTTAAAAATATACTTTTTTTCCCAGTAAAATAAGCAATTTTTCGTAATTTTATTCGATCTTACTTTTTCACCTTTAATCAACAAATTTTAATCGATGGTAGGTAAATATATATATGTTTTCATTTCGAATATTTTAACACTGACTTACTTTATTAAACATATATAAGTTATAAATTTTTTCCATATTTTTTTCCAAAAAAATTATTTTAAATTTGAATTTTTGAAAAAAAAATTGGGTCTTATTGATCTTGATAAAAGAGCTGTCTTGAAGATATGCCGTTTGTTGCGTCAGTACTTGTGAGTCTTTACAGTCTTTTACCTTGTGACGAAGCTCTGAGGCTTGAGTTTGTAGTAAAATGGTGGCTAAAAATAAGTGAAGATCTGGAATTCCTGAACAAAATATTGTGGACTGACGAGAACTCACTTTTATATATAAAAATCTTAATTTAAACATTTATTCATTTGTTCCTTGAACTGAAATGTATGTAGTTTACGTCCGTATTTCAGGTTTTATTTAACGAAATGAAAACTTACTTGTACGCAATACCTCTACAATTGGGCGTTTCAAGCCATTCAGCAGTCTGAAATAAAAATATAGAGAGGATTAGAACAAAATAATGCAAAGACTCGAACACTTAAACACTACGTGCTTAAAAATATCATCTGAAGGGGTTTCAGTTTGGGTTACTGAAAGTTTAACAAATGTCTATTTCTCTCCGACTTACAAAAAATCCATTTGATGCAATCAAATATACTCGCCAATTCGAACCAAAGTGAGATGACGAGGTCGGAACTTCAACTGGCATCCTTGCTGCACGATGGCCTTACTAAAATTTAAGATACGCAGAATCGTACATCCTTCTATGGGTTACGAGATATTCAAGCCATCGAGATATATATATGTACGTATCGATGTCATTTTGAACCACAGTCAAACGATGAAGTCAACACTTAACCGACTAATTTATTATTAATGTCGCATTTCGAAGCAACTTTAAGGTTATTAGCGTTTGACCTTGTAATTTTGGAGTTCGATAAAATGAAAACGCTCACACCTGAGCTAACACTCCCCTTTCCAAATTTCCATATCTTTCCAACGTGAGGAATTTCAGCCTGTCAACCGTTGGTCGACTGTTTAATGAACAAGGTTTTTCTTTCTTTCTTTTAAATGGAGCTGCGGATTGGTAATTACCATTGCAGATCTAGTACATTCCACAGGAGCTGGTATCACGCTTTAGTTTGGCTCCATATAGGTGGATACCAATTGCTACAGCGTAATTTTAAGGCCTATTTTTTCCTTCCCAGAGGGAGGTACCTGAACTCTGACGAAGTGAAAGTACTAAGAATTTAATTTTTCCGATAGCACTCAAGCCAGACACTCTAGGGATGTACCCTAATGCGAAAGCACCTGAATTTTATTATTGGAATATACTTCTTTTGAGTAAAATTTTTTTTAAGCTTGAAATCGAAAGAAATTTTATATTTCATTCACAAATAGGTCTTAAAATTAAATTCTTTTTCTGCGGACGAAAAGGGTTCACTCACATCTTCCACATTGGGAAATGTAGCCGAGGCAGCGACAAATCTGAGAGAGGGCTCCGAGGTGGTTTTACACATCGATTCTCCCTGAAGAACAGCTTGGATGGTTTTCATACGACTCAGGGCGGCTTCCATGGTGGCGCCCCGCTCTTCTTCATTCAACAGATGGACCTATACAACAAGGGATAAAAATCACAAATTTTTTAATGAGATATTTAAAATAAATACTATAAAAAACATTTGATCTGGTACGAGTGAAGCACTGCTAGAGGGGCCATCTAGCCTCTTCCATTTGATTTGCATTCGATATGAGGTTTTTTTTTTTTTTTTTTTACAACGGGATAAAAATTGTTTCCGATTTAGAATATTGTTGCTTAGATTGGGGTTCATGGATTCTATGCTATCAGTGCTAAAAAAAAAAAAACAGCTCTTGAAAAGAAACAATGTTTAGTGTCGGAAAACAATACTTAAAGTACTTGCCACAACAGTAAAATTCCCACAATAAGTTCCAGAAGGATCTCACACCTTCCACAACTCTATCAGTGTTTAAAAATACAAATATATAATGTTAAAAATTATCCGCAAGAGAACATTCGGTTGGAGGCAAGTGAAATTTTCAACAGCTGAAGTAGTACCGAAGCAGTGGAGGTAGTAGTAATGGCAGTTGTAGCCAAGCCTTTAACAATAGAAGTTGTGATGGGGCTATTCGCGAGATTTTCGAACTAATCCCCTTGGGAAACTTTGGGTCTAGCATTTATACTAATTCACAGCCTTTCAGGAAAAACACGAGAGAGATATATGTTAATTAGTTCGACTATATAAAGTCTATATATATATATAGGTTTTGTAGATGTAAGAAGAGAAGGAGCTGCCAAGCTGTGAAGTAAGTTGAATATCGGAGAATTACTTCACGAACTTAGCGCGCGTTTAAAAGGTGTAATTTATAAGAGTAAATTATTAGATTAAAGATTTAAGATAGTAGATTCAGTACCGGCCTGAGAACCGTTCTCCTTGTCCATTTCTGGTAGTCGGGTTTACTTAGAATTAATCGACGTATTAATTAGGAGTATAAGGATTAATCGACGTTTTAGGAATCATTCCTAGGTTTCTTCTTATAGTTAAACTTGTGATTGTTTAAGTGTTTGTCAGATTTGAATAAATATATTTGTTATTATGGTGTTTGTTGGTGATGCTATGTTTCCTCCCACACTTAGAGACGCGCCGGGTGGAGTGAGTGGGGTCCCAACTAGGACCCCGCCACCATAAAGTGGTAGACCGCTATTTATAGTCTGCGAGGCTACTTTCCACTGCTTTCTCGAAAACTCCGCTCACGTCATAGGTCATGACGTTATAGACTTCTTTAATTTCGAGAAGCATCCATATGGTCGCCAACTTAGCCACCAAATCATTAAATTTGATCTCCGAAAAGAATGCTAATAGCTGTATTTTCAGTATTTCGCCAAAAAGTTCCCATTCAAACGCCCTAAAATGTAAGGGACAGCGAATATATTACAGTTTTTTTATCAAAATAAATACAACAAAAAATAATATTAACTTGTTAAACATGCATATTTATATTATTTATACTATTTTAAGATAAAATTAAGAACTAATTACGCAACATTCGTATATAACAATATCATTAAAACAATTTTTTAATAAGGGCACTAGAGATACATTCTCTACAACTGCCATAAGGAAAATTTTTTAAATCTTTCATTTAATATGCAAATAACTAAAATATTATTTACAACAACTTTTATTTCGTAAATAATGATGTTTGTGATATTTTTGTTAAAAAATTAAGAAAATGATAAGCGAAAAAAAAAAGGGAGAAAGAAGTGTTTTAATAATTTAGAAAAGTCTGGCGGTTTATATAAAGAAATACCTAGCATTCCTAAACTGACAATAGATAAAGCCGATTCAGATACTGCTGCACATCTGAATCAGAATTTCTGGAAACTTTTCATCTTTCAAAATTCAAAATGTGTCCCTTTCTGGGGGAGAAAATAAAACTCAAAAACATCTAGAATGTTGAAATGTTTGAAACAAGGCGGCACACAATACACACACATTCCTCATTTCGCCCCAATGTAAACACATGACTTACTTCGTCTATGAGAAGCAGTTTCACCATCTGGACAAGATTCTTGTTGTTTCTCCACACCCTCGTGACGCGGTCCCACTTTTCCTGAAACAACAGATTCAGCAAAGAAGATATGTTTAGAATTTTACTTTTATTACGTAACCCTATCATTTACTGACAAATAGCGTTCTTTAAAAAAGGTTTGACATTTCAAATGCTCGAAGAAGTTATTTTAATATTTTGCATTACTTTAAAATATTTTTTTTTAAAAAATAGTGGGTTTCTTACGGGTGTGGTAAGTATGATGGTATACTTCTGTAGCTCAAAGTAATCCTCGTTATTGCTGTCTCCCGTCAACTGAATGCAAGGAGCCCCCAGAGGCTCGAACTTCTGCTGCCAATCCTCGAAGCGCTCGTTGCACAGACTCTTCACTGGAGCCACTGCAAAAATATATACCGGCACAAAATTTCAGCAAAATGGTTGACTTTGTCATTGATTCAATTGAAGTAAAATCAGTTGAGAAGGATTAATACAAGATGATTTATAAATATACATACAGTTTCGTCGCCCAACCCGTATAGTGATTAGCGACGCTGTGCCGGCATGCAGAAGGCATGGATGTTTTTAAATGTATAGTGCCTTTGCTTCATGGGGGTCGTCTAAATAGACGTCAAGCAGCAAGTCCTCTCGAGAGGTTGGTGGAAGAGATGTGGCAGCCCCCCCCCACCGAGGGTGTTCTCCCTCAAAATTGTAACTGAACAAAATCGTACTGTCACGTGTATGATGCTCAAAGCTACGACAGGCGTACAGCCTAGGTCTTCGCCATGATTAATTTCGTGGACCTCGATCTGCCTACAACAGACAGGTGGCATAATCAAACACAACAACTGAAAACAGTTTCAATGTACCATAAATCAAAAACAATGTAAAATATTACATGTTATGTGTAACAGAATTGTATGGGATTATTTTAAATTTTGTTTTAGATGTGTTATATGAGGGAACACTTAGTCACACAGACACATCGAATCAGTAATCCTTTCCGCACGAACGTGTGTTAAGGTATCTGGATCAAATCGATTGATAACGGCTTGATACGCTGTTTCAGCTCCGCTGAATCAACAGAAAGGGGAAGGACGAATACCTTGTCCTTTACGTATTCCTACAGGAATAAATCACAAGATGTTAAATCAGGACTTCTGATGGCTAGTTGGGTAAGTGACATGCAGTAGACAACGACTCGTCCAATCGATCGTTGAGGGAGATGTTCATCGAGGCTATATCGCTCGTACCAGTGTTGTGGTGCATTATCCGATTGGAGAAAGAAGTCGTCAATGCCGTCCTACATTTGTGATATCAACCACAGAGTTAACGTATAAAAAAAGTCCCATTACAGTTTGCTCGTGGGGGGAAAAAAAGTTGCCGAACACTTTCGTTCAGGATACTGTTCTTTCAGGACTTCACAGAACACATTTATCTTAAGGGAATGTGTGTGGCTATTGCCTGCGTCACTTCCGTCAGGGGTGAAACAAACTTCAAGAGTACATCTACCTTACACTTCTTTAAGATGTTGCGTGCGTGTCTTTGACTGTCACTGTTTTACAGCATCAAAAAAATATATACTTTTTTTTACGAATCCCCCTGTATACTAGTTGCAGATTCTGACAGCAGACTAACCCAAATTAGAAAGTAGAACGTAACTTAATTAATTGGTCAATCAGCAAATTTAACATTATGGTTACATAATAAAGGCAATCACGGTGTTCCCTATTGCATTGAAAACTGACATTAGACGTACTTGTAGTTCACCTTGTAAAATTTCGTTACATTTCAAATTTATTAATTGGATAAAAATGTTCAAATGTTAAGATTCTTCAAAAAGTTTTTCAAAATTATATATATATATATATATATATATATATATATTATGCTGTTTGTGTATTATTAAGTCAATTGGATTTTATTCATTTAAGTTCGTTATCATTGTTGACAAATATGTGTTTTCTGAAAGGAAGGGTCTGTAATAAGTTGGCAGCGTAGTGCGTGGATGGAAGTGCACAATTGCACTTATCATGTGGTTATGACTTGCATGAATTTATGAACTGATTGGCTGGAAACATGTGAGTGCAGTTATCATGGGATTATGACGTCTCATGAATTTATCCCATTAGGAACATAAAATTATTCTAGTACTGAAAAGTTGTATCAAACAAACAATTTTACTTGAAGAAAAGTTAGCTCACGTTTATTCTTTTCGCATAATATGCACTTAAACTAGTGGCCGCGGTAGCCAAGTGGTCTAGGCATCGGATCATGGCTAGCGTGTCATGAGTTCGATCCCAGTACCACTGAAGACCCACCGTGTAGAGGAGCGATGCAAGTTAAATCTGTCGAGAGCTCAAACGTCCTCCCGTTGGTGTGGTGTGGTAGTTAAGAGAGGGGGTGTCAGCTCAGGTGTCGTCCGCGTCACTTGACCATGGTTCAAAATTACGCGGACTGTCGCCAAAAGCCCTCGTGTAGCTGAACAGTATGATGCTAATATTCATGCACTTAAACTAATTTCTAATCATTTATTTTTGGTTACTTAGTTATGGCAACAGTAAGAATATTCTACTTTTTTTAACATTTTGAAAGATAATTATAATTTTTATATATTTGTAGATTTTTGATTAGGTTACGGAACAATAAATATATTGAACTAATAGAAACTAACCAGTGTACGTTTGTATGAAACATTTGTGTAATAATAAAGCCCAAAAAAGCAGAAACAAAAAAAATTGATTTTCCTGTTGAACATTCGTATACAAATAAGATCACTTTGCAAAGAAATGCATTCGTAAGAAAAAAAAGTACATTCGATGGGAGTAGTGGCGTAGCGTGGGGGTTGCAGAGGTGGCCATGGTCCCGGGCGGCATACAAAGGGCGGCTGCAAGCACCGCGATATTTAAACTCAAGAAATATCTCTAACCCAAATCACGCCCGCGCTGACACAAACCAAGCGGGACCGCGCGGATACGACAAGGTAGCCCGTGGAGCGGGTTGAAGTCACAGAAGACAAAAGTCGTAAAATTTTTACGACTTTGGTGTTTCTTACAATTGTATGCTCTACCTACACTTTATGTATGGGACAATAGAATTTCTTTGCAAATAGAAGGAGTTAGGAAAGAGACTTCGGAAAGGACAAACTATTGATAAAAAGCACAAGAATTATTGGCAAAGGAAACTAAAAAATCGCATCAAGTTCTAACAAAATAGAAGCAACTTTGTAGAATTGGTACATCTTCTGGCAAAGTATGACCCTGTTCTCATAGAGCATTTAGTAAGGATAAAAATGGGTCCAAACCGTTCTCTCACTTATGTGTCACCTCAAATTCAAAATGAGTTTATAGAAATTTTAGGAAAATAAATTCGCCAAGTAATTATAGGTCGTGTCCAAAGTCCGATCCTAGGTCGTCCACGTGCAAAGACCTAATGTGCCATCCCTCTAGAGAATTTTTCATACTTTGATTTTCATATTTGATTTATGCTTAACGCTGACATTATAAGCTAATCTACCTGTATAAGAGTAAAAATTGAAACATTAATGAAAATGCAAATAAAATTTGAAGTGCAAAAATTTATTTTTTGGTCAGCTAGTGGCTTATAATAGCGACAAAATACTTTAACAAAATAATAAACAAAACAAAAATATTACCTTTAAACTAAAAATAGACATTTTATAATTAGCTACACTAAGCGACAGTATTTACTTAGGAAGTATAATCTAATAATTAAAAAAATATTAAGCATAAATTTCGTGAAACGAAAAGTATATTCACAGGTATATAAAATTAAGAGAATTTTTAGATTTGGTCTATTATCTCTAGAGCTTTTGGACATATTTAAATGAAATTTAGTTTATGCATAGGTTTGACATAATACGAATAATAACCCTTCAACATTGATCAACAAGATCGAGCGTAACAATGATAGGAGTCGGAAAGTATGAAACAGCGAATGGGTTAAGGTATGGCTCCCTCTTACAGATATACAGACTTCGCATCATGATTTTGTATTGAAAATAAGGGAGTTAATGAGTTTCTGTGGTAAATAGTTCCACTCGCTAAGCATCTGTTTATTAGGCCTTGAAGGGAGGTTGCGAGTTTCAATCATCCTCTTTAGAGCGTCCCAGGCATGCTACATAGGGTTGAGGTCTGGAGATCAGGCTGGCCAATCTACCCGGTGAATATCCTTACTTTCCAGAAATAATGTGAATTCACATTATCATTCATTAAAATTAAATTATAGTCAACTGCTCCCCTGAAAAAGCGAACATAGGGCTCCAAGATCTCATTCCTGTATCTCAGTCCCAATGATTCTTTCAAAGATATTTGTATATGAGTGACAATCTAACGTGATGCCTTCCCAGATCATCAAACCTCCTTTGTCGTAATCGCCGATTCAGACATTGGTAGTGGTCCCTGGTTCTCCTCTTAAATAAGTACTGCAAGAATCACTGATTAGGCGGAACTGGGACACATCAGTGAAGAGAATGGTCACCTATTGATCCATGATCCCTCTCTATGATCTCCGCTTCATTTTAAACGGACTCTTCTGTTCGCAAAACTAACGGGACACAAACAACAAGTTTTCTTGTAAATAGCCCTCTCTCACGAAGTCTTCTGGAAACAGTCACCCTTGAAACTGACGTTCCAGTGGCCGCATACAATTTACGAGATAGTTGAGAAACTTTAACATCTCTGTTACACCTCACTATAATGGACAAATTGTGTCCTTCTCTGGACGTCGTGGCTCTTGGACAAACTTGACTAGTCTCTCTCTCGACGGATCCGGTATCCTGAAACTATTTCTTTAAGTTGAACATGATGCTGAGCGTTAAAAAATTATCTACAAATCTGGACTTGAGGCTACTCTGTAGCTAGAGTACCCACAATTCGCCCCCTCATTCCGTCATCTAAACACACACGTTGGTGGTTACTCATTTTTAGTGTGTGAGTTTTGATGTAATCGATTGCTTCGAAAAATACCCAAGATATTTGACAAGTTGTGCTAGGGAACGAAATGCATATTTTGGCACGAGTTCTTATAAATCTTTTTCCTCGACTAGCTCCACCCGCTCATACGTACATTCTTTTGCAAAAAAAAAAAAAAAAAATCGAAGCACCTAAAAGGAGTTGTCCGATTGTGGTGAAATTTCGTAGGGGCAAAGAAATCTTGATCGAACATGTAAATGATCAAATTTTCAAGGCCAATGAACATGAATTGCGGTTGTAGTGCACGTTTTTAAAAGCTTTTATTTAACTTACAATGTATGTATGTATGTATGTATGTATGTATGTATGTAATTTGTTCGGGTGGAATCTTGCAACTCAATTTTGAAGCTGATATCTTCCTCCCATTGAGCTGAAATTTTGTATACACGTTTAGTTTGGATGACAATGCATGTTTTGACCATTTATATTCCGATATTGCAATTAATTAAAAAGATATTAATTAAAAACGTTAAACTAGTTTTGGGCGCCAACTTGGATATATCTGCATTGTTGTAATAATTTTATTGTTACAACAATGACAAAAGTTGGCGTCGAAAATCGGTTTTCAGCCAAACTGGAATTTCATAACGTTGCGCTATTGATTGTATTTATTAACTTTGTCTAAAAAATAATTACATTTCTACAACGTAAAAACAATCTAATTTCTACAACGTATGCAATTTTTTTACAAATGTCTATCTATTTCCTTGGATTTAAATTCAAAACAAAAAAGTAGAGCTATTTTTCAAGTAGATTGGTACATTGTATACCTTTCTCAACGCTGCCAAGTTAAACTGAGATGGAGTATTGAAGAAATTCTTTAAATAATTTATCTAATTTTAATCTATGAAACTCAGACAAAAAATAATTACATAATCGGAAAGATCATTTTTTTAATGTATCTTACCCATCAAAAAGGAATCCGCTAGGAAAACAATAAGAGAAAAATATTATCTAGAAATGCAATATATTTTTGATTAAAAAAAAATAATTTTACAATAAAATGAAGTAATTTTTTAAAGAAATTTTCTAATTTTAAGCCTACGAGTAATTTAAATATACCTCATTTTATCACCAGTAATCTAAACACACACTACGACATGTGTCCTTAAATTTAATTACAAATAGAATCTGTTAATTTTATTTGAATTTAATTATTGATTTTTTCAAAATCAAGTTTCTAAAGATGATCTCAGCAATTAAAAAAAAAAATAGATTCTTACGTAGAAGATATTCAACGTCCAGCAAAAAATTATCATTATTTGATAAAACTTTCTTTTTTGATTACAAAATGCGTTTTTAGTCTTAAGCATTTTATTGATTAATACAAATATTTAAATGCCTTTTGAAGTTTTTAATAAACAATTAAAATTTTCTTCTAATATGTTAGAGATATACATCCCTTATCTTCAAAATATTTCAAATAAATAATATATTCTTTAAGTTTTTCAAAAATAGTCAAAATTTTAATTAAACATTTAATAACTTTGTCATTTATGAAGATAATCTCACTAAACCTTTTTTTTTTTCGTGTGTAGAACAATGTCAGCCAAAATCTGCATGAAGATTGAAAAAATTGCTTAAAAATTACGGATTTAAAAAAATTGTGTTTTTAGTCTAATACCATTTTGCGAGAATTAATTCAGCTAAACCAGGGATGGCGAACCAGCGTTCAATGAGTTGAACAGGCTGTGAAACCTGTCCAGCGATAACTAAAAAGTAAAAAATAAATTAAATGTAAAAAAACTTTTTTAAGAACAAGCTTTTATTTAAACGCGCTAAAAGGAATAAAATAAACTTTTCCTTTAAAACTTTTTTTACTATCAACTTATAACGTCATTACACAATTTATATGATATAAAAGCTTGTCGCAATATTTAAGTACTCATATTTACTTAGTTTGAATTTTTAAAAACCAAAATCAATCAGGTCAAGTTATTAATTTTACTTGTTTATCTACACAGGTAAATCTCGCGACAAGCTTTTATATCATATAAATTGTGTAATGACGTTATAAGTTGATAGTAAAAAAAGTTTTAAAGGAAAAGTTTATTTTATTCCTTTTAGCGCGTTTAAATAAAAGCTTGTTCTTAAAAAAGTTTTTTTTACATTTAATTTATTTCTGAGCAACTCGCAAAATATAAAACCGATAATAGACGCTGAATTTATTTATTTTTTCGTTTTCACCTTTGTGATTCCCTAGAGAAAAAATGAATGATGCCATCACGACGTTTTCGAAGACCTTGTAGGCCACTGAATGACTTCGAAAGTGGTCATATCGTTGGAATGCGTGAAGCTGGGTGGTTATACCGAGCAATAAGTCGTCACTTGCAACGTACAGACATAGCTGTGCAAAGGTGCTGGTAGCAATGATTGCTGTGAGGAACTTATCGACGAAATGAACCCTCTGGAAGGCCAAGATGCACAAGAACGAGGGAAGATCGGATGATTGCTCAATAGGCCCTTAACTACTCTAGCGGTATCTTTGTTTTACTATTCATCCTCTTCACTACCCCCTCCCCGTAGTACCTTTCAAGGCGCTTGGCTGAGTCGCGGTTACGCTCACAGCGTCCTTTAAGACGTTTGCCTTTGATCGTGCAAAATCGACGAAATCGTCTGGAGTGATGTCGCAGACGATCATCATGGTTGCCATTAGATTTTCATCGCATAGTGTTCAGTGATGAATCTCGCTTTAGTCTTGAAGCAGATGACCATCGTCTCCGTATCTGAAGAACCAGCGGTCTCAACTACACTTTGTTTTACAAAGCATACAGCCATAACCCCTGGTGTGACGGTGTGGGGTGTTATCTCATACGAAAGCAGGTCATCTCTAGCCATCCTCCACACATTTTTAACAGCTCAACAATATGTTGATATCATCATGCGACCGGTTGTATTACCCTTCATGGCACGTCATCCGGGGACCAGTTTCCATCAAGATAATGCCGGACCCCATACCGCTCGCATATCTCTGAGGCTGCCTTCGTGCCGTTAATACGCTTTCTTGCCCAGAAAGGTCACCAGATCTTTAACCAATCAAACATGTCTGGGACATGGTAAGGTGCCAGATTTGATGGAAAATTCCTGGCAGATTGTATCGCAGGATGATATTATGAACCTCTATCACTCTTACCGAGACATATACAAGCATGTATCACCACCTGGGGAAGTTCCACCAACTACTGATATGAACATTCAAGCTGCAATCATGAGCCGTGGATGGGCCCTATGACCTCGATATTTTTACTATCTTATTATCTGTGTATGAGCTGTACACATATCTAATTTTATTAAAAACAACCACTTCCTTCATGGTGCTTCGAGTTTTTTGCAAAAGAGTGTATATGCTAACATATTCGACGTACAAGATTTACATCTTTATTTTGTGTAAAGCGGTATTTTTATATTTTTCATTCATTTTTTTGTTCATGAAACTACACAAAATAGGCAAATTTTTTTAAATTTTGATCACCAGTGTAAAGCAGTCATTCTACAAAGACTACCGAATAATTGACATAAAATAACTTTTCTGACTTTCTGAGACCAATTTGTCAGCAATTTCGTTGAAATCAATTTTTTCAGAGATTTCGGATTCAATAGAGATGATAGTCAAATCCGAAAGCTTTTTTAGTGTCATATGATTTCTCAAATAATTTTTAATTTAAAGAAACTTTTTACCTGAGGCTACAAAAACAGGTAAGATTAAAAATTTCTTATTGCTAGAGCAAAATTTGAAAAACAGGGAATAGGATCATATTTGATTATAATTTCTACTATCGTCTATATCGTTCTCAATACTTCCTTCTTTCTGTACCTGTAACTTAATGTCTAAGGCCATGCAGGCTTTCATCATTAGAAATGTTGTGAAACTCATACATAAAGCAATATCACTCAGATAATAAAATACGTTTTTTCTCATTTACCAAAGAGACCTCGAGATCAAGAATTACAAACAGAAGGCTGTCTTCATTTTCTGGAAGGGCCTTGAAACTGGTTCCTCACTGCCCTCATAATCAAATAAACGGACCTTTTATTTGAGCTTCGGTGGAAAATTCGGTATCAATGCCTAAATCTCTTGCAAGTGCTGTTGCTGAATCGACAAATATTTTTAAATTATCGTTTTTGATTGTTTTATGATTTGTGCCTTAGTGCCCTTTAAGATTATATACCCCAGAAACTGAAGTCGAGTTTTTACATATCAGACAAAATATTTTATTATTGTTTTGGACACAAACAAAAATAAAATATTGTATTTGTATTCTTGTATCCCATTTTTCTTAAATATTACGATGTTCCTCTTCAATTGATCTTTTTTTACTCATTGTAGTTGAAGATTTTTTTTATTTAAATTAAATAACTTTTTAAATTAATATACCAAACTAACTTTCTTTTGTAAACGATTGAGCAAGCACTGCACTTTGCCTTGAACGTCTTATGCTTCATCTTGTGACACACTTTGCCTCTAACAACAATTTCAGCCTCTCACCGCTGATTAGTCACTCCAAAGACAGAAGGAGAAAGAGGAATATAAGTCGCACACACGCTAAATTGTCGGATGTTTACAGTGTTCTTCTAATATTCTCAAATTTCTGTGTGTGTGTGAGTGGGGTTTTAATGGACAGTTCCTCTGCCCACGGGAAGTTCGAGGTCCCTAACCAAAAGGGACAGAGGGGAAGAGTGACATAGAAGGGGGGGGGAATGACTTGTAACGTGTGTAAACAGCATGGATTTTTAGTGTAACCACTTAAATTGTGTGAGAAATACAATTTATACAGTCTAATGAGAAGTTGCTTTCTCTCTCTCTCTCTTTGCTGTGAATTTACTCTACTATAGAAAAACTGCTAATAGGGAAAAATATGCATAAATGCTAATTTCGTATAGTAAAAATAAATGAAACATTTTAATAAACTGTAAAAAATTTTTTTATTAATCTAATGGTTATTCATACATTAAATAAGATTTCGTTTAAAACAAGAATAAGCACACAACAAATAAATATGGTGTAAATTAAAAAAAAAAACTTTACCTCAAATAATTTTCAAAATAATAAAATCTTAAAAGCTTGATATTCAAATTTTTTTTAAAGAAAGTCATGGTGGACCACAATTTCTGTATTGGCAGGCCGTGTGTTTGACATGCTGGGCTAAGTAGATTAGTAGATATGAAATTACTCTTCAACTAGGGGATGAATTATTTATATAAGCGGGCAGATATACTATATAGGTCATGATTAGCTTTTAATATATGTTTTTTTATTAAAAATTAATCATGATCAATATATATCTCCTTTATTTTTATTCTTAGTGCTATGTTGTGAATCTCTTGATTCGCCTATTTGATTCGCCTATCGTTAGATTTTGGGTATTTCTTAAAATATCGCATTGAATCCATAATTGAGTTATACTATTGGGAAACGGGAACTTATTTATTTTTAATAACTATTTAAAATTCAGCATATTCATTCAGCTTATAAAAGTTTCATTTTAAGAAATTCGAAAAATGCTTTGCTTTATTGATAGAATTATATGTGGCCTGCAGCCACCCCTTTGTTCTGGCCGCCTGCGTGCGGTGCACGCGCTGCACACCTGCTAGGATCGGCCCTGCCAGGAAGTTAGAGTAGAGGAATCTTTTATAGATTTCATTGAAACGAAAAACAAAACTGCGGAAGGTATAGATGACAAGGTAGTAAGCACAAACTTAAGACTGATGGGGGCTCGACATTATGAACTGTAGAGAGCAAGCTTACGATAATGCAGCCATGATGGCTAGATGCTACACACGTGGGCAACAGAGGATAAAAGATATCAATCTTAATGCAGAATTTGTTCCTTGCTCAAACCATTCGCTAACCTAGTTTGCGTACATGCAGCTCCAGTGGAGGTAAATTCGGTGACTTTCTTTGGTACGCTAGAACGTCGCTATTCTTTTTTTCTACATCAACGCACCGATGGTAAGTTTATCTTGAACTCACAGGAAAAAGTTTGAACAGGATTCAGGACACACTTTGGAGCGCTAGAGGTGGTGCTGTAAATTATATTATAGACACCATTACAAAGAAACTTTAACTGCACTGGGAAAACAGAAAGAAGCGAGTGAAAGCTTAAAAACGCATAGATGCAGGAATTTCATTAGTAGCTATGCAATCGCATTCGTTTTTGTTACTTAGGCTTCTGGCAACCGGTACTGTGTGATGTCAATGATGCTCAAAATTATTTACAAACATAGGGACTAAATATCCATCAATGTGCTAAAAAATACGAGATTTACAGACCGTTTTAGAAGAAAAATTAGAGGAATTCGTGGATGGACACTTTAATTTATGCTAAAAGTTTGTGTGAAGAGCTTGAAATTTCTTTTGAATCCCCAAGACAAATCAGGAGGAAGTACATATTTGGCGACAGAAGTAAAGATGTTCAGTTATCTACGAAGATGATTTGAAATGTTTTCTTCAATAGACAGAGTAACTGCTGAAATTCGAGAAAAGTTTCAGAACGTAGCGCAAAAATATGCTTTTTTTAAAATCTGATGTGATATTCAGCATGGACGAACTTCACTTAGATCAAGCTCTCAAGACATTAATAAAGAAGAATTCCAACTTGAGCGTGTACGTCTAAAAGCTTTCGTACCTGCTACAGACCCAGGTTGTAAATAAACTTTTCCTTTAAAACTTTTTTTACTATCAACTTATAACGTCATTACACAATTTATATGATATAAAAGCTTGTCGCAATATTTAAGTACTCGTATTTACTTAGTTTGAATTTTTAAATTAAAATTATTGAGACAAGTTATTTATTTTACTTGTTTATCTACACAGGTAAATCTCGCGACAAGCTTTTATATCATATAAATTGTGTAATGACGTTATAAGTTGATAGTAAAAAAAGTTTTAAAGGAAAAGTTTATTTTATTCTTTTTAGAGCGTTTAAATAAAAGCTTGTTCTTAAAAAAGTTTTTTTACTTTTAATTTATTTTTGTACTTTTTAGTTATCGCTGGACAGGTTTCTCAGCCTGTTCAACTCATTCAACGCTGGTTCACCATCCCTGATTTAGCTGAATCAATTCTCGCAAAAAGGGTATTAGACAAAAAAAACACATTTTTTTAAAATCCGTAATTTTATCAATCTTCTTGCAGTTCTTGGGTAATATTGTTCTACACAGGAAAAAAAGGTTTCGTGAAATTTTCTTAATAAATGACGAAGTTATTAAATGTTTAATTAAAATGTTGACTAAATTTTGAAAAATCTTAAAGAATATATAATTTATTTGAAATATTTTGAAGGTAAGGGATATATTTCTCTAACATATTAGAAGAAAAATCTAGTTATTTATTAAAAAACTTCAAAAGGCATTTAAATATTTGAATTAATCAATAAAATGCTTAAAATTCAAAACGCTTGTTGTAATCAAAAAAGAAAGTTTTATCAACTAATGATAATAATTTGCTGGACATTGGATATCTTCTACGTAAAAATCTATTTTTTTAATTGCTCAGGTCATCTTTAGAAACTTGATTTTGAAAAAATAATTAACCATCGCATTATTTTTATACAATCAGACCTCCATGTATAACAAACCTCTATTTTGGGAATTTCACTATTTTAATAACTTTTTCCTGGAACAAAGCACATATTACTCTTTTCTTCGTAAAATAACTCCAAATTTAACAAAATTTTTCTTCGAAGATTCGATTTTTTTCTCTCCTTATTTTTAAAACATTTCAAGTCATTTTGCAAATTATTCTCTTTTGGCACATTTTATGTATATCACTAACCTTGAACTAGTTTTACAATGTGCCTAACTCATCTAAAGAAACAAAATTGCCGTAATTTTTCAAACAAAAAAAATACTCAAATAAAATTAACAGATTCTATCTGTAATTAAATTTAAGGACACATGTGTCGTAGTGTGTGTTTAGATTACTGGTGATAAAATGAGGTATATTTAAATTACTTGCAGGCTTAAAATATTAGAAAATTCATTTAAAAAAAATTCATTCATTTTAATATTAAATTATTATTTTTTTAATTGAAAATACATTGCATTTCTGGATAATATTTTTCTCTTATTGTTTTCCTAGTGGATTCCTTTTTGATGGGTAAGATATATAAAAAATGATCCTCAGATTCTGTAATTATTTTTTGTCTGAGTTTCATAGATTAAAGTTAGATAAATTTTTTAAAGAATTTCCACAATGTTCCATCTCACTTTAACTTGGCAGCGTTGAGAAAGGTATTTAATGTACCAATCTACTTGAAAAACAGCTTTACTTTTTTTGTTTTGGATTTAAATGCAAGGTAAATAGATAGAAATTTGTAAAAAAAAATTGCATACATTAGACTATTTTTACGTTGTAGAAATGTAATTATTTTTTAGACAAAGTTAATTAATACAGTGAATAGCGCAACGTTATGAAATTTCAGTTTGGCTGGAAACCGATTTTCGACGCCAACTTTTGTCATTGTTGTAATAATAACATAATTACAACAATGCAGATATATCGAAGTTGGCGCTCAAAACTAGTTTAACGTTTTTAATTAATATCTTTTTAATTAATTGCAATATCGGAATATAAATGGTCAAAACATGCATTGTCATCCAAACTAAACGTGTGTACAAAATTTCAGCTCAATAGGGTGAAGATATCAGCTTTCACATGCGTACGTACGTACATACATACATACGTACATACATACGTACATACATACATACGTACATACGTACATACATACATACATACATACATACGTACATACATACATACATACATACATACATACGTACATACATACGTACATACATACGTACATACATACATACATACATACGTACATACATACGTACGTACATACATACGTACATACATACATACATACGTACATACATACATACATACGTACATACATACATACATACGTACGTACATACATACGTACATACATACATACATACGTACGTACGTACGTACATACATACATACATACATACACACACACATACACACATACACACATACATACATACGTACATACATACGTACATACATACGTACGTACATACATACGTACATACATACGTACGTACATATATACGTACGTACATACATACGTACATACATACGTACGTACATACATACGTACATACATACATACATACATACGTACATACGTACATACATACATACATACATACATACATACGTACATACATACATACGTACATACATACATACGTACATACATACATACATACGTACATACATACATACGTACATACATACGTACATACATACGTACATACATACGTACATACATACATACGTACATACATACATACGTACATACATACATACGTACATACATTGTAAGTTAAATAAAATCTTGTAAAAAGAACTCATTAGGTCCGGCTCTCTGGGTTTTTTAAAATATATTATTGAGTCCAATCTTGAAGATGGCTTATCAAACATTGTGATAATGTTGAAAAATTTTTAATATCTGCCATCAGCTATGCCAATGTAACGAAAGAAGCTTCTCTCAGCTAAAATTTATCAAAAATTATCTCAGATCAACTATGTCCACGTTAAGGCTAACAAATTTAGCTATTCTGGCAATTGAATATGACACATATTGATATTGACAATTGTATAAAAGATTTTGCAATGAAAAAAACACGAAAAGTGCATTTTTAATCAATAAAAAAAATTATAGCTGCTTTTTTTTTACTTTTACTAATTTTCTTGACTAATTATGAAAATAGAGAGGCGACAAATTTGCGGCCGGCCCCAGGCGACAAAAGCCCACGCTACGCTACTGAATGGGAGCAATTCTTCTCACAAACAGCCACTACTCTTTTTTTCGGGTCCGTACAAAATTTCAATACTGACGAAAATAATCTAAACATTTTACTTTCCACTGAGAAACAGGAAAAAATTGTTCACAAGTTTCGTAGGGATAATCCGGGAAATTAGAAAAAATGAAGAAAGTTCAATTGATCGAGGGATTCCGGAATTCTAACTAAATATTAAGTGACATACCAGGTCGATCGATAGCGACTTCATTTAGTAGTCTTGTCGTATTCTAAGCATTTTCACTCCAAAAGCAAACGGTTAATTGAAAAAATTGAATGCGACAATATTAAGGAAGCATGCTAGACTTTTAATCAAGTTTTCGTACCGAAAATGAATTGGAAAAAAAAATATTTGTTTATTTTGCTTCGATGTATCTTCAGTTATTTTGTTACTGTAACCATAACGTATCAATATTTTCTAATTCAATGTCAACCAGTGGTGCACACAAAAAATTTTCAAGGGGGGGGGGTCATTTTCGAAAGTCCCCAACTCGTATCATAGCTCAAGACAACACCAATTGATTCGTCTGATTTTGTCGATTTTGTTAACAAAAAACAATAAAAAATAAATTATTGAATTAATTAGAATTAGTTAATAAAATAAATTGTTGATTACAAGTACTTAATTAAATTTTACGTTTTATATAAATAGGATTATCACATCAATTGAAAAAAACTCAAGGGCTTTGGGGGGTGTCCAGACCCCTTGTGTGTGCCACTAATGTCCACCCTATATCCTCATTACATGTATATTGCTTCTCGATTTCCTGTTTAGATGTTCGCTAGTACTTATCTGTTTCGCATGAAACTACATGTGGAAGAGAGATTGAGTTCAGTTGAATAGATTTCTTTCCGTCTGAGTTACATTTTCGGTATCTCAACATGCCTCCATGGATGTTTGTATAAACTGTTTAGATAGACCATAGGTTCTCAACGTGGGCGTTTGAGGCTTTCAGGGGGGCGTTGAGATAGCACGGAGGGGCTTGGGCAGATTAACCAAAAAAGGCTAAAAAAATTTACAAAAGTGTACTGACAAAAGTAAACTTTAATACTGTTTACCTTATATTGATTGTATGTATTTAAATCATTCATATCCATGTACGAAAATTCACATATTTCGGTAGTACGGGAAGTGGATGAAAAACTTAAAAGTTTACATTACATCCAGACGTACATTAAATTGAATGATATAGTGCATTTTAATTTTTGTAGTGCACGTGCTGTCTTTGTCTGTGAGCAGTAGGAAACATGTTTCGTCCACTGCATTCCATTACGTATATTATCCAAGAAACATAATTAAATATGTTAACCAGGAATTAACGTGATTCTTTTAAGGCGGAAACTATCAATTTATATTTATTTTGAAAGTAATATTTTATTATGAATTACTTCGTATCATCAGATCTGTCTTTATAACAGGTCTTCGCCTGTCTTTATAACAGGTAATCTAAAAATCTTTTTTATTCCACTCTTTTAAATGAAGAAGAAATTCAGTAGCGTTTCAATTCCAACAATATATATATCCTACCTATGACTAAAATATATAATATATTACACATTTAAATATATTTGTGGCAATAGATATTTCAGATTCGCAAGTAAAAAAATTGGGACTTAAGCGGAAAAAATGAATTCAAAAAAATATATTCTTTTAATAATAGGATATTTTGTAAAACTTAACTCTTGTTTTCACCATGTATTATGTATACTCTTATTTCTCTAGAGTGGGAGGGGGCGGTATAGAAATATTCAGTAGAAAAGGGGGCGATATCGAAATATTTATTAGAAAAGGGGGCGCCAGTTCAAAAAAAGATTGGGAACCTATGAGATAGACAAACCAGAATCATGAAT
This sequence comes from Trichonephila clavata, assembly GCA_019973975.1. Taxonomy (NCBI): domain Eukaryota; kingdom Metazoa; phylum Arthropoda; class Arachnida; order Araneae; family Nephilidae; genus Trichonephila; species Trichonephila clavata. The sequence goes on along the minus strand of BMAO01039050.1, from coordinate 8,310 downwards.
CTGATTGTCAAATACGATTTTGACAACTGATAACAAGGCGAATGCTCGCCGTTCTGTTCTCACCTCTCGTATGGTACATGCTCGTTAATTGTATCAATTCACATAGTGTGCCAATTAAAAAAGGGAAAATCTAAATTTTGATAGAATTGCACTTTTTGCTCATGATATAATTGTATTTTTAGTACAAATAAGAATATACATAAAATAAAATTATTCATTAAAAACTGAACCGATAACTGTTATTTTTGACGGAACGGAAACCGGAACTGAATCGATATATTTCTTTTTATTTGAACCGGAACGGGAAAAAAATTAAAGTTCGAAGCCCTGCTTTTAGCCATGATGAAAGCATTACATCTTATCGAAAAAAAGTGTAAAGTGGGTTGAAATATAAAAGTTTACAGGGGGGAAAAAAATTTGCTTTTTTTTTTACTTACTATAAACAATTTTGTATCTAGAAGATATCTTTCCAAGGTCTGATATCAACATGAGCAGTCTTACGATACTCAACTCAAAGATGACGGTTTTCCCAGAGCCAGTTGGAGCACACACCGCCAAATGCTTATCGGTGTAAAAGGCCTGCAGGAAAAATGTGACAATTTTAGATTAAATTCGCCGTGGAAAAGCTGTACATTGGCAATAATTTTATTACTTTTTTTCAATGACAATGTTAAGGACAATTGGTTTTGTGTTCAGACGTTTATCAAATAACTTTCCTTTTTTATATCAAAGAATAGAGACCAACTTCACACATTAATATTAATTTACATCACTAAGGATGCTACGGAAGAGTTCCCAACCCTCCACTATCGAGTGACGAAAACGACTCCTAAACTATAAAACAACACAAGTAGACTGACAAAGGACTTCGTCATTTTCAACTGTCAAATGACGAAGACGACTCCTGAGCTGATACCCCCTCTCTAAAATGCCACGATAACAAGAGAACTTAGAGCCTCTACAGATTTAACACAAATCGGTCCCTTCTGCACGGCGTATCTTCAGTGGCTCCAGGACTAGAACTCACGGCACGTCGGCCACCAGTTCATGACCATGACCACCAGGCTTTCGCGGCCACAACATCTAAGCCGGTATATGAGAAATTTATGACCGAGCTGGATTACGTGGAAACTTTTTTTTTATACGCAAAAACTCCCATTGTTCTACACGTCAGATCTTCGGCATTACACATAACATAAACCTCAAAAAGAAATGAACATTATGGACCCTAAAAAGTAAAATTATTCATTGTACTGCCACGGATTAATCCGAAATCCCTTTCCTATACCTTAAAAAAAAAAATCTTTTGACTTTATTATTATGCAAGAACTTTGGCTATAACCAGTGGCATAACAGAGAATATTAGGACCTTCTCCATGATTTAGGGCCCGAAACTGGATCTTACAAAGGATTGCAAAATCATAACATAACATAATAACATTTGGACCCCCTACACTCCTGGGCTGTACGTTACGCCACTGACTATAACACACCCGCAACCTTGTCACCACGAAGTCGAATCTCGCAAAATGTGTTCCTGTGGATTTATCAGTAAATATATTTACCAACTTTCCAAGTATGTAGTTCTCTAATAGTGCAAAAACGAGAAAATTTGTCTCTAACGTCCCCGCAATCCAATTGGAGTCGATTTTTACAAAATCCGCTCTTAGTGCATTTCTACCCAACAATAGAAACATAACAAATTCAAAATTTTGTATGTTTCTTTTTTAAGTAGAAATAGGTATAATAGTTGAAAAACGAAATTTTTTTTGTCTACTACACCCTTGAGGGTTCGATTTTTGTAAGACCCGTTCTTACCGGATTACTATTCAGCAAAACAAACACTCCAACCAGATTTCAAATCTGTACGTCAAAAAGTTCAAAAACGGGAACTTATATCTACGATGTCCCCCCACAACCACCTTCAGGGATAGATTTTTTCAAAATTTTCTTTTCTTCTCTACTAAACAAAAAAAAAACTTGCCTGCGAAATATCAAGTTTATAGGTCTAATAGTTCGAGAGATGTTATATGACCGCTATTTGGCCGTGGTAGCCTAGTAATCGTGGTTCCAAAGACGTAGCTGACGTGTCACGAATTCAGACCTTCATGCCACCATGTCGAGCTGATGCGGGTGAAATCTGCCGAGACTCAAAGTCACCTGATTTTGATTCACAATAATGAGGGCCGTTGCCAATAGCCCTCACGTGGCTTTATAGAGTGACATTAATAAATTTTCATTTACTATTTGCTTTACCTAGATTATCGAAAAAATAGTAAAAATGAGAGTGTATAAAATGAATTTTTATGTTCACGATTTGTGTATATGGTCGCCCAAAATATTCTAAGATTCTTATACTTCTGTATAAAAATCTCAGAGATTTATACAGAACATAGTTTTATTTCTATAACACACATTGTTTTAGAAATATATTAACTAATACCAAAAGCTTTCACACAATTTTTATCCAATCCTTTGCATAAGCTATAACTAGTTGATGATTAACATCGTCTTTTGAAGCTACACGAGGGTTTTGGGGGACGAACCTCTTCATCTTTAAACACTGTCAAGTGATGAAGGCAACACCTTAGATGGCACCTCACACCAACTTGAGGTCTTTGAGCCCCTCTGCACGGCAGGTGTTTAGCGATAATGGGACTCGAATCCATGACTGGACAAAAACAACGCCCGGAACTAGTTCGTACTCATGATCATTCGTCTATATAGCGGCCACTTTCATAAGGCTTTATTTAATAAATAGAAGTTGCAAAATGTTGCCTTAAGAGTTCATCAAGTTTTGAAAAACAACATTCTTTTGATCTCGTGTTCAACTTTTTTTACTGATACTGTTGTTTTTGATTAGTTATAATATTGAGTAAATGTGCGAATAAACGTTTGTTTTTTCCCCTCAAAGTATACAGTAGCGTAGCTATGTATCCAAAGAGGACCTGAAGCAAAAAAACAAAAACAAACAAACAAAAAACCCGAGGATCCGATCTTGGTTTGGTTTTATCGAGTAAAAATATATTAGTATTTTTTAAATGTACACAACTACTTTATCAGCCCCTTATCGAGCTCTACAGAACATAGGAAAGCAAAGCTAAATACTACATACATGTATGTGTATAAGTTTTCTTGTGGGAGCTTGAGTGATTACCCAGGTTTGATTTGACATGAGATAGACAGGAACTGATACAAAAAATACGCATGAACAAGAAAATATATAATACAAAATTATTATAATTATTAAAAAAAACGCTGTGAAAGAACATCAGTCTATTGCAAATTCTAGATTGCGAAATACCGGGATATAAAAAATACCGCATTATGAATCGTATTGCTATTAAAAATAAAATAACCAAGAAGAATAACTTCCTCTATAAGTTATTTAAAATGTATGGTAAGATTTTTTATGGAACTTGAAGTTTATTTTCATGTAACAGTTAAAAAAATGAAAGAATTGAAAACATAATATAAATTTTTCAATAAGTAAAATCCACAACACTATACAAACAAAGAAAAGAAAATTTAAGGGGAATTCTCTATAGTTCAAAATTACTTTCAACTAAGTTGCCCTGATTATGGTAATGTTGCAACCATTTATGTTTATATCTTAATTGTGGGAGAAATTATTGCAAGTCCGGCTTGCTTGGTAGTCAGTGTCCGAGGGCCCCCTTGAGCTTAAGGGCCCCGGTGCACGGCACCGCCTAGCCCATTAGTTACTAAGTCGTTGAAAATATACCATGCGTTTCATTATTTTTTTTTAAAAAAATCCATAATTTAAAAAAATAGAAAATTAAAACAAGTATACTCACGTCTTCAAAGACTTTAGATTGCACCACGTTGAAATATGGAAAAGATCTGAATACAGATTGATACTTCAAAGCTAGTGTTCTTAGAATAGGAATAATCAAGTTCTTTGATGAAGTAACAGTGTATAGATTTATGAAATAGTAAAGTAATACATATAAATGGTAGCTTGAAATTCAATTGATGAATTCTGGAATAAATTTAAGAATATTTTCATTCGAAACTGCTTAACATCAACTTCAAAATTTTTTGGGGTAAACACATTTTTTAAATCGTATCTTTAAACACACTCATGTCTGAATGTATTTATAATTCATCAGTTTTAAAGTTTATCTTTATATCTTTGTCTTAAAGTTTCTCCTAAAAAAAAAAGTTCATATTTTCTTAAAACCTGTAATAAGGGAATTGTCCTTATTACAGGAAATTCCTTGTCAAGAAATTCGGCCTGCAGAACAGCAGACTATGGTGTCATAAATTTTATATTTTGACATACTTGCAAGATGCAAAAATTCTACATATAAAGCTAACATGATTAAAATAAAATTTTTAATTAACTGAAATTAAAAATTATGTTTAAAATTAAATTCCCATAAAATTTATGAAATTGAATAATATCTTTTCAAAATTACATTTTTTTAAGGTCTCTGACTACGTTCGAAACCGCGATTTTGAAAAAGCCTATTAATGAATATTTTGTTTTTTATATTTAGTGTCAGTTGGATTAGAACACGAATATTATTAAAATAAAATAATTTGAAATGCAATTTTTTGGCAAAAAATGAAGAAAGAATTACCTACTTTCAAAACATTCTCCTTAAACGAAAAAAGCTTCTTGATAATAACAACATTTTGGCTATAGCAAGGCCGGTGTTAAGCTAAAATTTTTGAAAAATTCACTTTTTCATATTTATGATTTATTGAAATAACAACGGATGTTTTTTTAAATTTCTCTTCTGTGATATAATAAAATATGAATTATAATCCACTTCTAAATTACATATTTCAAAAATTTTAATTCAATTTCAGTACAGAATGTCTAGCTATATGCAGGAAAAATATTATTAATATAGAAGAATTTTTTCAAAGAAGGTGTGACGGGTGCTTACGCGTTTCACTAACCTTCTCTTAAAAACTTTAAATTGTATTTATTTTGACCAATCCCCACTGAGAGCTTAAAGTGTGACTTATGTAAATAAGATAGTTTCGGGTTTAGCGAGTTCGAAAGAGATATAAAAGGGAGAAATGAAATGAAGTGATAAGGATGACTAAGCGGTTTGATAGAGTAGAACTCCGTGTTTGGGATTGAAAAGTAAACTACGTGGTTGTCTAAGAAGGTGTTTTTAAGCGTCTAGTTTAATGAAGTGAAATTTGATAGAGGAAAGAAGATTATTGAAAAAGATTCATTAAGGCGGTTCAGAAGTTATTGAAGATATCCTAGATTATAGCCACTTCCTAAATTCTACTAGTTCCAAGTTCCTTCTGAAGAAGATTTCAGGTCTGTAACTTTTGTAGTTTAGATTTAAATGTGTAGTTTGATTGTACGTGTTATTCCCCTCGTGATATCAGTTAGTATTCCGTCGTCCATAATTGAATTCTGATAATACTCCATGATAATTTATTGTTCTTAAAGTTGATTATTAATTGTGAATTTCTGTCTTAAAGAAATAATAAATAAGTGATTTATTATTTGAGTAGTCATTAATTATGAATCCTACATATCCTAACATAGATAATATGCAAAGGGGTAGTGGGAGACTACGACACTGGCGCCCAAACGAAATACCGGAATTAAGAACAGGTGCAGGATTTAGAGTTTTGCCGGAGTTATTTTTTTCGGGTAAAGAAAATGTGTCTGAGTTTCTAAATAATATCGATGATAATATAGCTTACTATGAAATACCGGCGAATCTATCGTGTGCATATTTAAAAGGTCATTTAGTTGGGAGAGCGTTAGACTGGTTCCAGGTTATCGGCTTCAAGTGTGTAAATGAAGAAGCGACTGCATTTGCAACACTTAAAAAGAAATTATCAGATAGTTTTCCGGTAATACGGAATAAATCAGAGCTAGAAGCTCAGTTTTTTTCGTCAAAACAACGGAGAGGTCAAGCCCCGTCAGACTTTATTTTTTCAGATGTTAAAAATACATAAAACCTTGGAATTAAATTATGATGAGATAAAGTTGATTGATCACATAGTAATGCGACTAGAACCCAAATAATGGATTATTTAGAAGTTCGAAACCCCACAACGAAAACTCAATTGATAGAGTTGGTAGACCGGTATGAGGAACGTCATAACTGCAGGGAAAATCAGGGTTCGAGTAATAATTTTGCTAGACGAAGTTGGGATGTGAGTAGGAATCCTGAGGAAAGAAGGAATAATAGAAATTGGAGAGATACTGGGGTCGGAAATAGTCAAAATGATCAAAGAGGACTAGGCAGGGGTGCGAATAATTTTCCTCGTCGTAATTATCAAAATCAAGGATTCGAGGGTGGAAATCGATGCAATCAGCCAAATCAGAGAACAGACCGGTATCAGAACCGTAGGATGGTGGTTAGGAAGGGTCCTAATGATGATTCAGCAAAACAGAATTCGAGGCGTGTTGATTGCAACAGCGAAAGGCAAAGAAATGCCAATTTAAACTTTCAAAGAGATCGTATTGAGTCAAATCCTCCTAATAAAATTAGACTTAATTCATTGAGATTATCCCCAGTTGAACTTCCGTATGTGCCGATTTTGTTGAATGATACTTTTTTAAAAGCGCTCTGGAATACAGGTGCGGAAAAGTCATTTATTTCAGAAAAAACGTACCGGTCATATTTTTCTTTCTGTCCTTTAAAAAAATCGTTAGCTGAAGTAGTTACAGCTCAAGGGTCACAGTGCAGAAATTTAGGCACAGTTGAGTTGAAAATTAAAATAAGAGAATTTTCGCAGTTATGGAAATTTCATGTGATTGCTGAGATGCAATATCCATGCATCCTGGGTGTTGATTTCATATCATACGCGAAAATTAGTTTTGATTTCCTGTCTAAATCGTTAATCATTCCGGATTCGAAAACGGAAAAAGTGGCAATTTTGGACGAACCGGTTCAAATAGATTTATCTAACACTAAGTTAAATTCAAAACAAAAGCAAGAATTGCAGATTTTGTTTAAAGAATTTCATGGGCTGTTTTCGCTTAAGCCTGGTCTAACACATGTATTTTGTCATGAAATTGACACGGGGGATAGTCCTCCTGTTTTTTCGAGACCTTATCGCTATGACAGGGTCAAACAGGGTATAATCGACTACCATGTTCAGAAGATGTTGGGTGATGGAACAATAGTTCCAACAACATCGCCCTACGCGTCTCCAGTTGTTTTATGTCGGAAGAAAAACGGGTTGCCGTTAGATGACCCAGAAGCTTATAGGTTTGCAATAGATTATAGGAAGTTAAATGCGGTCACGAGATATCCGCGATATCCGCTACCAATAATTGATGATTTGATCACTAATATTCCGCACACCGAAATTATGACATCACTTGATTTACGCAGCGGATACTTTCAGATGGCAGTAGACCCCAAAGATGTGCATAAGACGGCGTTTGTTACAAAAAATGGTACTTTTGCATTTACTCGCATGCCATTTGGCCTTTCGGGGGCAGCTCCAAATTTTCAAAGGGCCATTGAGATGATCCTCAGGCCAGTCCTCGGCCGTTTTGCCCATTGTTATATGGATGACGTGATAATCGCGTCTCCATCTTTTGAAAGCCATGTAGAACATTTACGGGAAGTATTCAGATTATTGCAGGAGGCTGGTTTGACATTGAATCGCGAGAAATGTCATTTCGCGAGGGAACAATTACGTTATTTGGGTTTAGTTATTAATAAAGAAGGAGTTAAAACAGATGAGGAAAAGTTAAAAGCAATTATTGAAATGAAACCTCCGAAAACGGCAAAACAAATAGCAAAATTTTTAGGAGTGACGGGTTGGTATCAAAAGTTTATTAAAAACTACGCAGACATGTGTGAACCCTTATATAATTTAAAACGAAAAAACTCTAAGTTCCGTTGGTCGGAATCAGCGCAGGAAGCATTTGATCGTATTAAGAAAGCACTGACAGAAGCTCCAGTGTTACAATTACCAGATTTTTCCCAGCCGTTTGAACTCTATACGGATGCGAGCTCAGTGGGGGTAGGAGCAGTATTGACACAAAATAATAGGCCTATAGCGTTTGCATCGAGAACTTTAAACCGAGCAGAAAGGAATTATACTGTGACGGAACGTGAATGTTTAGCTGTCATATGGGCATTAAATAAATATCGCACTTATTTCGGATCTTTGCCGGTGAAGGTGATAACAGACCATGCTGCACTTACCAAATTAACAAAGGGAAAGAATTTGTCATCTAGAATGATAAGGTGGACGCTTAAGTTGGCAAATTTTAATGTAGAATGGGAACATCGCCCAGGTACGCAAAATTTAGTGGCTGATATGTTGTCCAGAAACCCGTTAGAA